>CM042329.1:28780338-29007838 GCA_023566125.1 Zingel zingel | reverse complement strand
CATTATTTGGGGGAGAAAGGAGAAAAGAAGAGATTTCACCTCTTGTTACATGGCCTTTAAAGTACAAGTCAGCATGTGGGAACATAATGGAGGGATATTTCTGAATGGGACTATTATCAGCTATGACACCGCCACCAGGTACAGTAGTCTTTACAGAAGGTTAATCAGGTTATTGATTTAAATAACACAATACATGTATTAACGTGTTAACTTTTGCTTGGTTGTTTGGTTTTTCACACTACACCTGTCGTGGGGCCTATGTTGAGGATTTGATTTGGGCGGGTCTAAATGATTAAAGGTGAATATGAAACATAACCGATTTACAGATGTTGTGTCACAAGTTAATCTGGGCGCAGTGTAACTTTACCTCAGCTAACAGCAGTCTCCACACTGCGTTCGAGCCACTTCGTCAACAAACAAACACCTCCCATATGCTGTATGTAGCCTAAGTACAAACACATTAAACACGATCATGGTACATATGGGTCCTGCTGGCTGCCCTGGACCACCTTGGCAGATTACTCAAGGGAAAAGCAGATGGATCATTTGAGTAAGTTCAACATGAAGCCATATTGTACTTTACACATGTAGTCAACATGGAGGTAGGAATCTAGAAAGTGTGATCAATAATATTCCAGAAGTAAGTGTTCCACTAATGATTATAAAAGCTAAAGTGCAAAGGCTTAATTCATTAATTAATTTATTATTGAGCTAAATTCAAACACTTTTAATCATCTAATAAGGCATTTCAAGCTTTACAATAAGAAGTCAAGGAAGTGAAGGTCTACAACCACATCCCAGCGCTTCAAAGAGCTGTCCTGCAGAAATTCAATTCAATTTTATTTATAGTATCAAATCATATCAAGAGTTATCTCAAGACACTTTTACAGATAGAGTAGGTTTAGACCACACTCTATAATTTAAAAAGACCCAACAATTCCAGTAATTCCCCCAGAAAAGGCTGTCGTCCAGACTGGAGCGGTGGGCCGTCATTGAGCTCAGGAGACCAGATAATCCCAGGCGTCTAGGAGTTGTCAGCAGAGAAATACAGCTTGCCTTAGGTGAAACTGAATATATGAAATATATACATAACCCAATTACTCAGTATGTTTGTGTATTGTTGGTGATGAAAAACTGATCCTGTCTGAATAATGACTGACACTGAGTTCCAGCATCTTCCACCAGAGCTTCTACCACCGGGGCCCCAGCAAAATACGTTCAAATATCCATTATGTAGATATGTGATTTGTAAAAAAAGTTTTATATTGGACTAAAAATAAAGCATTATAATAGTCTCAATCGTATTTCCTGTATTATATAATGAACCAAACAGACAAGGGTGAATGTAAAAAAGTGTTTTAATACATTATGTGCATTTTAAAATATAATTACAGTAAAACAATGTAAGCACAAATTAAATTACAGGACAGTATACTGTAATAGGATATATTGACATACAATGGACTTAGAAACTACAAGTACACAAATGAAAATAAACTACGAAAAAGGTTATTTTAAGTGTTAATTGAGTATCTCAGTAAAATATGATCAGCACATACTCGATCGGTCTATTCCCTGGCTGTTTGAAGCCTTAGCACACGTAGTGTTTCCTCCACAGAGAGACCGAAGGCTGCTCTCCCTCTACTGCGACCACATCCTCTTGGTTGGTCTGCCTGATGTGAGCAGTGATAGAAAATTACAACAAAGTTCCTTACCCAAATCAAATGATAACAAAGTTGTTGTTGATAACTGCGGCTTCTAAGCTTGGGTGATTTACAATTAAAATAACTTGCTTTTAAGTAGCCATTAGCAATTTGAGAGTGTAGGTTTCAAGGAGTTTAACATCAGTAGGCTGTAAGCTGGAGGTGGGTGATTTTAACAACTGACCCAGGAAAAAAATACATTGAACATTTGACTTAGGGGAAAAAAAGCATCGCTAAGAACCCTTTGAAAGATCTTCGTGTGTCATATTACTAAGATAATGAGCCAAGGAACACATGACCCGAGGAACATAGATACGTCCCACCTGGTTTTGTCACACATTGTAAAACTAACTGATACATGCACACGATTAAGTACTGCAGCAAGCTACATGGAAGAAGTCAGAGAGCCAGAGCTACTGAAATGTATGGTAGTTTAATTTCATTCTACACACTCGATACACAGAGGTCATCAACCTACCCCAGTGTCTTAGTCATGGTAACCCAACACATATTTATAAAAGTAATTGTGTGCACATCCCACCTTCTGGCAGGTGCAGGACAAATGAAAGTACTTAAAACAAAAAAAATGTAATGTCCGCAACACTGCTTTAAACTCCCATATTTAATATAAATGCAACGTTTCGACCCTACTGGGTCTTCTTCAGGCAAACAAAAACAAATATAAACATGAATGACAGCGGTAATGGACAATTCTGCTTCTAACTTGTAGGGGGACCAAAGAGGAAAAGTGCTTTGGTGTTGCTTTAAACTAGGACAGGAACTGTTAATAACATAGTCCCATGATCCTTTGCACTGCAGTGCAGAACAGTCAACACAACGGCATCCTGCCAGGAAATACAATACTATATACACACTATATATTATGTTCAAATACTTCGCTGCAAGAAATGGTGCGCTTTCAAATATTTCTCACCTTAATTTGAGCTGTAGTCGTTCTTTCTAGCAAACACTTGCACAGTCGGGTTCAAAACCTCAACAAGTTCTGGCGAAAATCTTTGACAAAGGCTAAACTAGTCTCATAATTCATTTTCAAAATCACATCCAAACGTCATAGCGAAGTAAAGAGGTCAAATCTGTTTTCCTTCCTGTTATAGTTCGTAAAGGCCCCAAAAACATAATTTCTCAATCAGCGTGTTATTTTGAGCAATGGGGCACAGAACAGTTTTGGTTTGGACGTATGAGAGATGTCTGGATATTTAGTCTGTCTGAGGTTTTCTCACGTGTTTAAAGTTAATGTGGTTAGTGAGAAAGAGGTAATGTCACCATCCAGATTTAGGAATCAAAATGTGGTAACAGTTGTTGGGTTGTTTTCTGTCAAATGTGTTTTGTCGTGGATTACTCTATGTATGACTTACTTAATTCATGTTTAATTATTCAAGGATGTCTGGCCAGGTCAAGGTCCTGGGAATGTACTTGATCCAGACTAAACTGTAGCGATCACTAACAGAGTCGAGCCCAATACTCCTTTTCAGGCAGGCACATCATCCTATTGAGGATGATGCTGTTGAGGCTTTTTATTTTGGCTGACTTAAAGGTGCACCTAACGGGTCTAAAATCCAGCTCCATGTGCATGCAACATGTTAAATGTTTACCTCTGCATGTCTTAAACCAAGGCAGCCAAACCAAAACAACAACATCAGTTTAATATTACTCTGCAAATTGAATCAGAAGCCAGTCGTACAGCAGTTTGAGACGGTCAAACTCAGCAGCTTTTATCAGTCATATTGTATGTGCTGCCTGTGTGTTCTTAACTATGAACAGCAGCGTTACACTTGAGCTCTAAAGCAGAGCAATGAAGCTCAGTTAGAAACTTGACACATGGTTGGCGAAGGGCCACAGAGAGCTATTTGAGGCTTTTGGCATGACTCACTTTTTCCTCTTCACCACTGATAATCCGTGCAAAAACCTCAGCAGCTTAATTTACCTGGTAGATTACATTACCAGAAATACTTTCTAACAGACAAAGGGTACAAGTTAAACATTTTTTTTATTGCAATGTGTGTGTCATCTCTCACAATCAGTGGAGAGGATTGAGGAAAAGATAGATCCAAATTACTGTATGTGCAGAGAGCAATTTGAACACAACTAAATAACTTTGGTTGCTTCTTAGACAATATGTGGATGTAAAGAGCGAGAGAGGAAGTGCGGCGTTAAACACCCAGACATCAACAGTGTACATCATTCTGACATGAAACAAACAAGAAGAGTTTGTGTAGGTTCCCACACTTTGGTGACAGACACAATGCTCAACACCAAAACACATTTTGCAATGCAGAGGAGGCTCCACTATGTAGCCAACTATATGCTAAGAAAACATCATTTAGCAATGTAAGTTACATTGCTGTTTCCTAAGAAAAGATAGTGATATTTCTGGTAAATACTGTTGCTTAAAGAGGAAAAGAAGTTTTTTGTGTCTGAGACTGCGCTTGGCTTAGTAGTTAAGAGCAACCCTGACAGGACTAAGTGGTTATTGGAGAGGTGTCAAGCTAAAGGTCAACTCAGCAAGTGTGCTGCCTTTAAAGCACAGATGGCAAAAAGTCCAGACAAAAAAGGGTCCATTTAGGACTCAATATTTGTCAAAACCTACACATTTTTATTTCTGTAAATTAGTTCCCATACATTAAAAAGTCTGTATTAGCATATATAATGAGCTAAAATTCATACTATTTTTTTATTTGGTAAGTCCACTAGCTTGCACTAAAACCCTGCAACTGCACTGTTTGGTCGAGATTGTGTTTGTCAGCGCCTCAGACATGGAAAAAACATCCCACAAATGAAATGTTTCCACCACTTTTTATGCACTATTGTATAAACATTTTCTTTCATTCATTGAGAAGTTGCGACAATAAAATCCAGCCCAGTGAACATGTGGTATTATTGGACTTGGAAAGTCTCTGTTGTAAAGCATCTAGCCATGTTGTCATACCCTCTAATTTTTTAACAATGAAGGTCGTGAGTGAAAAATGTTATCCAACAGAAAGAATGGACAAAACTGGTTTTATGGAAGGATGATTATTTGGAAAGTCGGTGCAAAGTGCGTAAAAGCTTGTGGAATCCGGCTACAATACCAGTAGTTGTAAGTTTAATTTCAAAAGCAGTGGTGGAATGTAACTAAGTACATGTACTCAAGTATTGTACTTTAAGCTTTAGTGGGTAACTTTTTAAAAGTAATGAACGTCCGTTACATTCAAGCCATTGCCAAACGAGTTGCTACAAAGCTAACTAAGACCATCAGCTCCACACAACTCTCTCTGGATTTCTCAGTATGGCTATGTTCAGAAGATCGTGTCGTCCGCGAACAGAAAATAATAAGCATAATTTTAGACTCTCCAACTCTCTGTTCTGTTTTTATATGAAAGGGCAAGGTTAGCTAACGAGATTAGTCATGAAAAAGATTTTCATGCTTTTACAGGAAAGTTTACACAGGGACACAGGGCAAGAACTTGGAACATTTATTTTTCATTTCATGGTGAATTTATGCGTGGGATTTTTTTTAAAGAATTTTGACAATCATCAATTTAGACAATCCTGGCGCAAATTGGTGCAGTCTATGTGCCCCTTCTCAATGTCCTGGGGTTAGATACATTTATATTACCAATGGGTGGCACCAAAGTTTAGCCTAGCCTAAGTCTTTATGGATGCCTGTTTTGATGCTGTTTGATTTACTGAAGTGTGAGGTCTTACAAAAGTGTGTCAATTCACAGAACTCAGTTGCTCTCCGGCTCGGCTGTAGAACAAAACAAGAAAAACTGAAGCCCGACAAACACCTGACACTCCTCCTGATGCACACAGGTGTAGCGTTCTCATGCCAGGTCATGTAGCTCACTCACGTGCCAGAAGGTCCCCCAAAATTAATAATTTACTGGAACCTCAGTACTCAGTAGTGACTAGTAGTCAACTGGCTTCCTACACACTCAAAATGGAGGTATGACACAAGAACATGTACTTACAGGTACACTTTTTAAATATGTTCCCTTAAGAGTACAGTAGTGTTTTTTTAAGAGGCCAGAACTTTACCTTTTCACTAATTTGAGGCTACAAAATGAAAGAGAAGGGTACACAATTGTCTTTTCAAAAGGTAAACCTCTCCTGCGACAAGCATTAGGTACACAATGGTACTTCTATTTTTGAGTGTGATAAGCGGCGCAGTACTGTAGTGAGGGAGGAGGAAAGAGTTAATGACATTCTGAATGTGATAAGAAGGTGTGTGTGTGTGTGTGTGTGTGTGTGTGTGTGTGTGTGTGTGTGTGTGTGTGTGTGTGTAAGATACTAGTCACGGATTGGACAGCTTCTCTCCTAATTTATGTATGAGGGGCAGTGGTAGCCCAGGTAAAAAAGTAATATACTTTAGTGTATTAGAAATATGAATGAAGTACATGAAGTATAAAACAAGTATGCTTCTACTTGTTGTGCTTTATTTAAAGAGTATTTAATATGTACTTTTTAAAAGTATATTTCAAAATAGATGTAATTAAGTTCAACTTCAGAGTCCAAAAACTAAGTATACTAATTTACCCAGTAATCAAATTATTTTTTAAATGTACTTTTTGAAAGTGTACTTTGTGTTAATGTATTTTAAATTGTACAGAAGTTTATTTTTTTAAGTGTATTAAATTTGACATACTTAGAGTGGAAATTCAGTGTACTTATGGGAAGTATATTTTTTTTGCAAATTAATTGTTAGTATACTATATATATATATATATATATATATATATATATATATATATATATATATATATATATATATATATATATATATAGTATATATATAAGTGTACTATGATCTAACTTCATTAGAAGTGTGACTTCTGTACACTTTATACAGTACACTCTAAATAAGTGTATTTTTAGTGGCATATCAGAGTACTTTCATAAAATATGTTAAAATACAAAAATGTATAGTGGTAATTTAGTGTACTTATAGTAGGTACGCTTATTTGTAATACAGTTAGTATAATTTTTGAAAGTGTACACTGATTTCACTTCATCAATAGTGTAATCTTAGTAGACTGTAAACAAAGTGCACTAAAATATAAGTGTACTTTTATTAGCATATAAAAGTACTGTCATAAAATATGCTAAAATGCAAATACTTTTAGTGGAAATTTAGTAATTTATTAATTTACTGTAGCCTACTAATGGAAAGCGTATTGACATTGTTAGGCTGATTTCTTAAAGGGTCATATGCTACAATGCTGCACTGTGGACTAAGACATGTAAGTTCATTTTGTTTATCTACACTGTTACCATCATGTATTAATGCACAAACACTTGATTGACAGAAGGGTCACTTTATGTAACAGGTAAAGAACAGTAATTCTTTGTACAGATATTGTATTTACATGTCAATTCAATAGGTCTCAGGGAATCTCTGGACTTCTTGGCAGTACTCAGCTTACGGCAATTTTCTTGATGCCCAGCCACATTAATCTCGTTCAATGTTGTTTGGCAGAGGAATAGCATATACCTTCTCCCTGGATTCAACCATGTAGTTCTATAATTTGGCACTGAATAGGCCATATTTGGCATCTAGAGCTTTTAAAAACAGGGATCCCATCACTGTTCCAGATCAGACTGATGTCATCATCACCTATTTCACCACTATATTTGAGCCTCCTATACTCCCCTCCACATTGCACATCACAAATTAAACCTGGAGTTGATGTATGTCTTTGGATTTTGTAAAGATTAACTGATAACCAAAAAATATGAACCCTTTTCTTGTTATGGTTTGGTTGATTTGTCTTATTTTGGTAGTATGTTTATGTTTTCTATTTTGTTCTGTTTCCTGTTTTATTTTGATAGTCTGGTTTTCTTGTCGTGTCTAGTTTTACTCCCTGTTTTCCCGCTCCTGTGATTGCCCTAATGTGTTTCACCTGTTTCCCTGCCTTGTGTCACCTAGCTTGCATTTTCTCGTTACCCTGTGTATTTTAGTCTTTGTCTTTCCCTTGTCCAGTGTCAGGTCATTGTTTGTTGTTCCCAGTAGTGTTCGTTCCCGACTGTTTGTGTTCACGTGAGTCATTGGTTCCATCGTGTTTTTCTGTGTCAGCTTTTCTTTGTCTTCCTTGGTCCTTTTTTGTGTTTTGTTTATTAAATATTCTACTTCACTTCACCTTCTCCTGCCTTCCTGCCTGCCTGCCTGCTCTCTGTACTTTGGGTCCGCAATTCATCCACCGCCACACAACATTTCTAGACTAGCATCCACATCAAATTCTGTCTCACACAGAACACACTGTGTCAAACCACATTCTTTTGTCCCAATATAATTTGAACACTGATGGCAGTAGATATGGGGCACATACTCGCCATATTGGCCATAGGATTTATGGAAGAGATACGAGGTTGCTGGTATCAGCGCAGGGAAAAGTTAATGAAAAATCCGTTAAAGATGGTCCAGAGCAATCCCGGTCAGGTTATGCCTCAGGCCGTAGGCCATTAGAAGGAGCAAACTTTGACCTTTGGTAATTGGTGCTCAGGGTACAACAGGTCATCTCCACAATTTCCATCCTACAAAATGACACGTTGAGATTGAAAAAACATTCAGTACAATGAACAGAACATTCTCAAGTATTCAGATTTATCATATCTTGTCAAGTTTCTAATCATTTAAAAATGCCCTATATGAATGACACAGTACACGTTAACTCTGCTCTGCTACCCGAGCAAAATCTAACACGAGTAAAAGATTATAATTATTTGTGATATGTTATTTGCTAAATATGATTACACCTGAAATGTATGCATTATTTTGGGAACGAGCACTTGTGCATATGACTTCATCTAACAATTTTTAGTTTAGTATTAGTCTCTGTGCTTGTTGTCATCACTGAACTTAAATTTAAAGATATTTTAGGGATTCCTTGTGTGTAGCTAGTTTTAAGGCGCTCAACACATTATCTCAAATATTTTTTGAGTTCAAACATCAGACCATATAGTAAAATGTTACGTCTAATCATCACTATGATCAAGATTTTCTAGAATCTTGTGCCTTGCTGCACTCTTTGGGCATGGTTTTATGTCAGCCAGAGATCTCAATTCAGCTTTATTGTAGCCTGCTGAGCAAAACGGAAGTGCTTGACATGAAAATAAAGTCTTTATTATTCTATTCTATTCTATGGCAGATGAATGAAATTTGTTGTTCAGATTGTGTGCATCAAGTCATCATAGCAAATCACTCCTGTAAAAGAAAAACTAAACGCACAAAGACGAATGCTGGCCTCTAAGTAATTGTAATCTTACCTGTGACGGATTTCGGTTGGCTCTGCTATATCAACCACATCGTCCTCAGCAGCTGATCCATTCTGAAGTTGGCACAAAGTGTGTGGCAAGTTAGTCACTGAATCTGCTGTTATTTTGGTATTGAGTGGGATCTTAAAGCACTAGAAGTAAAGCAACTTGCTCCAACTGCTCCACTCTGAAATTTGAAAAATGTGTGCGCTAGTTTGTTACGTTGTAGGAGTCAGTTCCTCTAAATACAAAATACCAATAAACTAACATAGTGAACAAATGTGTATTACCTGTGTCCTGACCTGCATGTTTTTTTTAAATTCTGCACACTATTGCCACTAACCTATAGGTTACTACTACTAGATATTTTGTTGTACTACACTCTGCCCCATATTGTAGTACACACAAACACATAGAGACAGAAACCCCTTTTCTTGGCTATCCTGAACAATTTTGTGTATGATTTATGTGAATATCATACACATAAATCTTCCATCATGAAGACTGACTGTTTTGTTATTAATGGACATAAGTTTCCACACAGACATCCGCTATTAAAAAATGAGTCTCTGCAGTTACTTAAAGTGGTGGTGTGGAAATTTTCAAAATCATTCTCTTAAACAAGATGTACGTTGTCAGTCTGGTTCACAGATAGCCAAGATGGGCGAACAGCTCAAGAGGGACCTCAAACGGCAACCTACAAGACAACTCAGTTCTACTCCTGCTAGATATGAGTCTGATTCCGACGACACATGTTGCGATATTTTTGATCCACCCAAAAAATGAAAAATGGTAAGTTTAAAAATGTAACTGACTTCATCAAATAATGTGCAGTGTTCCCCAGATAATTGTCAGAGTTTACAGTGGTGGATTATAGCCGATTTGTGCTGAAATGCATGCACTAGCGCACTTTGCGCTTGAATTGAATTATGTCCCAGTACCAAAGTCCAAACCCAACCAACAAACCTATGCCCTTGGTGCTCAGGGTAAAGCTTGTGATATAGCAGAACTGCATTTTTGTGAAAATGAGTTACTATTCAAGAGTATATGAACTCTGTTGATTTATACACACAATCACACCATGAAATTTGTGTTTTGGCGTGTGTATGATTAGGAGTGTATAGCTGCCCTTTTTGTTTAAGGTAATTAGGTTGATGTTTTCTGCATAGGTGATTGAGACCAGTGAGGAGGAGGAGGAGGACGCCATCCCTCAGGTGGAGTCTCAGCGGCCAGGGACAGTGCCTGCAGTTTTTGTTGAAATGGATGAGGACAGTTTGAAGGCTCTGGAAGGTGGGTGGGTGTATATGTATGCTAGTGATGCCAGGGTTATCTCTGCCACCACCTGAACTCTCCCATACACCTGCAGTCATTGTCATTGAGAGAATGAAGTCAACTTTATGAATTCAAGACATGCATCCAATTGTTAATTTGAAGAACATGCATGTTACGTGTTATGTCTTAGAATACAGACCTGACTTCCCACATTACAAATTTGAAAATAATCCACTTAACTCTGCCATTTTTGCCATCATTGACTACTGTTAATACTCCTTGTTTGAATTTCACTGATTAAGCAATATGGCAAAAGTGACAGTGGGGTTGGTACGGATATAACCACAAGGCCTCTGGCAGAGTGGCGCAGGTACCAATACCATGACCACAAGTGTCATAATGCTTTTATACATCTGTTTTCCTTCCATCGCGATTAAAGATATCAAATTTCGTTTTCAATCATTTATGTAGACTTATTTATTTATTTCATCCACTCCAAGAAATAGTTATAATCTTCCATCTCTGTTGCCAAGCATCGCAACATATCAGTCAAGAGAAGGGTCCAGTGAGACAGGCTATATGGTCTTATTCACATAAGAATTTGCAGCAGTTGCTTGCAGGGTTCCCACAGGTCATGGAATTTTTGGAATATCATGGATTTTCAGGAAAAGTCAGGGAATTTGATAATTGTTGGGGCAAAGTCATGGAATATCAGGGAATTTTGTTTTAGCAGTTTAAAATTGTCTTGCCAAAATACATTAATACAAATATATTTCCACACACAATTGGTGTATATCTGGTTATTAGCTTTACTGCTTGCTTGAGCAGTTGTGGTTAACACAACTTCAATTCAAATTCAATGCCCATTTATTCATCTCCCACTCTAAAAAGTAAAAGATGCTTGAATGCTACGAGGGTGCTTTGAAATCTTTGGTCAGTTAGTTTATTGCACCATTCATAATTAATAAAGAAGACATGGTATGACTTCTTCACTAAGGTCTTAAACTGATCCTTGTTAGGTCTTTGTTATGATTGGGTGCAATAAGCATACAAAAAAATCTTACAAGATGTACTGTTTGTGTTAAAACACTTGAAGCAAAGACACGTGCCAACCTGCCCTATAGAGAAGTGTTTGTAATTTACGTTTTGTCTTAATCTGCTTGTGTGTTTTCACAGGTGCCATTGGGCAACTCATCAGTGCAAGTCCCAAAACGCCTCTATCAGAGGCTGAGTGGGAGGAGGATGTCTCTCTTCACACAGGAACTGGCCACATTGGTGTTTGGCAGGGAAACTTTGGCCAAGGCAACCCTCACAGGGAAAGGAAAAAAAGGCGAGCTGAAGGAGCAGCTTGAGCCAGAAAAAACAAACGCAATTATAGGTACAGTAATGTCATAATTATGAATTAAAATCCATTGTCATGATTGATTGACAAATCCTTTATCATCAATGATTGTATTTCAATGTTATACATTGTCTATCTTGTTTTAATTCATGCACATGTCTCTTTCCTGTTTTCACAGATGCAGTGAGGGACCGATTCCCCAACACCGAGGTGGCAGAGATCCGGGCCCTTCTACAGAGGAAGTGCCACATAGAGAGCTACAAGGCCTCTAGTAATTCAAGTCAGAGCTAGATGTGCATGTGTAGTAAGTTTTTCGCCATTGTTCTCTTCCCGGCATTTCAGAGAAAGTCGACTGTTCAAGGTTCCTGCTTTTGCCAATATCTGCTTTTGTGTGTAACTTTTGTGTCAATAATAAAGATCCTTTTCTGAAATGCAATTTGTAATCTGTTGATGTAATGCATTTGAACTGAATTGTAATATAATACACTCATAGTGTAATAGCAACATTCATGCTTAAGTATAACAAAATGGGGATAAAAGTGCAGATGAAATATATTTCAAACAATTTGTTTCTACCTTACAACATTGCACTGAAAGTACGTGTCTATGATGTTTAGGTTGTAATTGAACTCACTTCAAACACATTATTATTGTCATAGTTGGACACTTTAAAAGCACTAAATATAGTTAGGAAGTGCATTTGTAGACCACTTGAAATATTACAGAGGCATACTAAATTAACATAGTTTATATTAATTATAAGTATGATAGCAGTATGCACTAAATGTACTTAAACACAGCTATAAGTTGCGCTGCAATACCCTTTTTAAGTGTATTTCCATTAGAATGGCGATACAATGCAATTGTACTGTAAGTGTGCTTAATTGCTCATAAATATTGATTTTCATTAGTGTATTTTAGTGCACTTGAAGTTTTAAAAAAGTTGTTCCATTTTAGTGTACAATTTACACTTGAAGTGTAGTCAAATATATGTTAAGTTGAAGTTAATACATAATTGAATACACTTAACTATACTTGGATTTGACTAAAATAGTACACAATGTAGAAAATATAGTTAGTACACTTTATTAAAGTATCTTTTTAATAGAATTCTTTTTCACCTGGGAGAAGAAGTATTCAGCTCCTTCAGTTTGTTTTGTTATCCTGCTATAGCAAGTTATTTCCTGGTTTCATCTTGTTGCAAACAGGATGCTGTTCCTTCCTTCCTTGTCTTTGTCTTTGAGTGCTATTTTGAGATCTCTCCCACTGTACTCAGATATGTGTGCTGTGTAACTCGATCTCCTTGCTTGCAAGCAATAATAAAATTGAACAAACTCTCACGGAACAACTTGTCTCTGTTTGAAACTTCTTTATTGCCCAGTCTGTTGACAGAAATCTTCCACCACAATTGTTGGGTAGTTTAATTTATAATAAATCTTAGTATTTTATAAACTACATGTGTTTTGTGTACAAAAATCTTAATTTGTAAGGTAACTAGTAACTAAAGCTGTCAGATGAATGTAATGGAGTAAAAAGTACAATATTTCTCTCTGAAAGGTAGTGGAGTAGAAGTAGGAAGTGGCATAAAAAGAAAAGACTCAAGTAAAGTACAAGTACCTCAAGTACAGTACTGGAGTAAATGTTACATTCCACCACTGATTGGGGGATAAACTGACATATCTACATTCCTGGGGAGAACGTACTGCATGTATCCATCACAGCTGATGTCTGTATTTTTACTTCAATCAGCACTTTGAGCCGTCCCATGAGTCCTCAGCTTCTCCACCTTCATGTGTTCATCTTTTGTAGTGGCTTTTCAATGTCTAAAAATATTTTTGCGTCCCACTTACTTTTCCTCTAAACCAGTGTTGACTACCACTAAGTGCTAAAACGTGAACGTCGTGCAGTGATTGTTGTTCAGCACTAACCAAGAGCCATTTTCCTTTTAAAGTGTGACCTTACTTTTGGTGATAAAGATGTCTTATCTTTCATGGCATTTCCCTTGACCAGCACAGTCTACCATTTAATTCTTGATAAAAAAAACAGCTTCACAATACAAAGAGGGAAGATGAACTGTGAATTTACTTTGACAAGAAATTTGACACTACTCCTCCCTCACCATTGTTACATATGTTCAGAGTAATTCCTCTTATCCTGCTAATCTGTAATGCCAGACAGCCAGCGTCAGTGTACATGTCAATCACTTGTTTAATTTCAATTTTAGCGTGCAATTTAATATATAAGCCTACTGCCGTTCAAAAGCTTGATATGTCTGAACATTCAGACATAAAGAGAAGAGTAGTCCTCTCAGACATCTGACGGTCCAGTCAGATGTCTGAGAGGACTACTCTTCTCTTTATGTCTGAATGTTCTTTAATGCTTTCAGGTTGTAGAAAGTCCTCTTTACAAATATATATATGTAGTTTTGTTTTGTTCATAAAGAGCAAAATGCTGTACAATGGTTCACCCAGACTGACAATTGAAAGGGCAGAACGAGACAAAGATCCCTCTGAGCAACAGCTGAATGAGAAGAGAAGAACTCAGCAGTCATTGGTTAAAGAAACTGGAAGCTTAGCATCCAAATGTGTGCAGATTTAAACAGATTCCTGCTTCAGTGTCAAGTGCACAATAATGCAGCCTAGAACAAGCTGGAATTAACAAGCAATGTGTTGCTTTAGCAAAGCTCCTCTTCAAATGTCACAATAGAAACAGAAGGTTAGTCTAGGGTTAGCACTGTTGGAATATCAGCTGAACATACTATGGACTGACACATTCCAATTTAAACCTTTAATAACCACTGACTGCAGAGGGCCTTTACTCAATATTTAGAGCCCCATTGCACCATTGTGCATCAGTAATAATCGAGGGTCACTTACGTGTTTCTGGACTGGAAAGAAAATTACAAATACCGTGTATCATGTGTTCACTGTCTGCGTTTATCACCTGTGCCGGAGGAGTAGATGTCGTTTTAAGAAATGGGCACACATTTTTATTCCAAACAAGAGTATTTCTGAATATCTTAAAATGGGCCTGGATGTAAGCTCCATAATGCAGCTAATTTAGAACCACAAGTTGACACAATAACAGCAAACCATCATTTCATTAATGATCAAAGGTCACCTTCACTATTTTGTACTGGAAAACCCAAGTTCCAACTGAATTCTCCCCCGTCTTACAACACATGTGGGGGACATGAACTAATTCTTCTTCTTTTGGGACGAAAACTTAAATAATACATTTGGTATCTGAATAATTCTTTTTTTAATCTCCGTTAACTAAGTTATTATTAAAGGAAAGGGACAATTTTGAACAGCAGTGTACTTTAGTTCTCCATTGTTGACCGTGTACAAACATAGGGCTGAAAACACGATCAAAAAGATAAGAAAATTGCTTATACATAGTGAAACTACAGATACATTAGTCATGTTTGAGTTATTTAATTTCCCTTTAATGTGCATGTTACAAATGCAATCGCTCATGTAGTAATTATATTCTTAACAGTGCACGTCTAGACATCAAACTATCTTATCAATGCAAATGATCCAGATTATCTGTACAGCACAAACTGTTTTGTTCCTCTTTCCTGCCACTGATACAACTTCACCTATTGTATATTCTGTGTTCACTGTCTGCATTTATCAACTGTGCAGGAGTAGATGTCATTTTAAGAACTAGGCACAAGTTATTATTCAAAAACAGAGTATTTGTCTATGTCTTAAAACGTGCCTTGAGGGGATTGAAGATGTGCTTTTAGTCAGTCAGTGATTATCTATATCAGCTTCTAAAGAAGCTGCTAATGCAGATAAGAGAAGTACGTACATATCGTTCTTTTACTGGTCAACTGAAGAAATGGCTTATTAGTAATCAGATATGTGCACATTAGACTGACTTTTGCTGCCTGCAGTTTTGTCTGTTAGTTTTGTACTAGTCTTGCATTGCCAAATACTTCCTCCACAGCGTTGCAGATGAGGGTCTGGCGAGTCCACACAGTATTCCGGGATGTTTTGGTGGAACGTGTGTACGTTCAAAAGTAGTTTTAGTCGACAGATAGTTTAGCTAGCTGTCTGTGTGCCAATAACAGGAAACAATCAGTTCAAGGTACAGAATTTAAACTCTTTCCAATCCTTGTCCCTGAGATTTAAAAAAAATAATAATACAACCAACTTAATGTAAAAAATAAATACCACTGTATACCTATAGACAACATTGTGTGTTGAGCCAGCTAGCAGAAAGAATGCAGTTCGACCACAATGGCCTCACTGATGACTTATCATGCCTGCACCCTTCTCCCAAACGTGCTCATTCAACACAGCCCTTTTCTTTCTCTGTCCTCACCGCAATACCAAAGCAAGCGATACACTCTTGTGTACAATACATACAACCCATTACTCTGTTCTTGTCATGACTCACTGTTAAAACAGATCTGTCTGGATTATCCTGAGTGACAGGAACATTGTTTCAAGGGTAATTTATTGTCATTCTACAAAACGGGGTTGCACAACGAAATGCAAGTTGTACCGTAGTTCCTTTATGCTACAGTAAAGAATAAGACATTTGTAGTTGCTGTGAGCACCACATATTAAATTGAATTTTAGTGAGGAGACAGACATCTACTGATCAAATATCTCAACATTTTATTAAATAAAACAAAACTCTGCATGGGGGATACACCATTAGAGAAAAGTGAGAAATTGGATAGATAGGTCTGATAGAAAACGCTGGCACTACATCATGTTGGCATAGTTTTGATACCTAGGGTTGAAACAAATGATTATTTTCATTATTAATTAATCATTTAGTTTATAAAAACATGCTCTTCATAATTGCTTAAAACCAAAGATCAAATATATAGTTTGGTCCACAATCCAAAGGAAATTAATATCCTACAATTTAAGATAAATAGGAACAAATTACTTTTACTTTTTAGGAACTATAGGATAGATAGATAGATAGATAGATACTTTACTCATCCTGAGGGAAATTGTAGGCATCCAGTAGCTTAGACAACCATAACACAACAAACACACATATATCTTACATATATAAAAATCACTCACAGAAATTTAAAGAGTTAACAATTTGTGAAGTGATTACAAAGCTCTGGCATGGACTGACTATGTGATACAATGACCATGATAGGTGAGTGTGTGCAGTGGTGGTAGTGCAAAAGTGAACAGTGCAATATCTTATTATTAAATATTAACTATGACTATGAAAAGACAAGAATGTGTGTAGTCAATCGTCAGAATTGTTGCAGATTAGTTTTCTGTTTTCACTGTACTATAGCTTTTGGTTAACCCTTATTACAGTTATGGGATGCCACTGTTTGGAATAACTTTTGTTTTTCCTCCAGCTTCTCCTCAAGGCACTGAATGAGAATGGGGTCCACTTTGGGGTCGAACTTATTGGCGAACCAGTGGCCATAGTTGAGCAACCAACGCATTTCCGCAGCACCAAAAATACAAACGCTGCGGACATGTGCCCCTGAGCAGGTTGGGTAAAGGTTCTCCTCCAGGTACTGCCACTTCACCAGCCGGGTCTGACTCATCAGGTCGGTGACGTCGGGATGCGATCTGGGCACCTCTCCAGGTACACCTGGCAGTCGCACAAGTGTTGCCCAGAAGTGTTCGTCTGGAGAGTAGGTGTCCTCTGACCAGGCCAAAAAATCTTTCACCACAACCGAGGAGTCCATGTGCACAACAAAGTCCCGGGACAAGATAAAGTAGGCATTCCCAGAGAATACCTCGATGCTGTGTGGCGGTGGGTGCTTTATCTGCTCTGTTTTCACCGGCAGTTTCTTATATTCAAAGCTGACATCCCTCAGCTCGTGGTGAAAGGTGAACCTCTCCTTTTTGTACTCACTGGGTCGGCATGTCTCCAGCATGTTGGCTCCTTTTAACTTCTTAAATTCTGACACCAGCTCGATGTTGGACCTGAGGGGGAAATCTTGGCCACAGAGGTTGATGACATACTTCCACTTGACTTCTGACCCCAAAAGGTCGGACAGACAGTTGAGATCAGCTTTTAATCGACTGAAGCTCGCATAAAATACAGACTCTCGCTTGGAGGCGATGAAGACATTGGGCAAACAGCGGGCCAAACCCTCCATGGCTGAGATGAACTGAGCTGAGGACTTCTGATCATAGTGGATACAGTAGATGTTACTGGGCGAGTACAGCGTTCGGATGAGTCTCTCTATCATCCATGCAGATTTGTGCACAACCAGTGAGTAAGCGAGAGGAAAGTCTTTCTCCTCCTCTGAGACACACACGTCATCATAACCTCTGGACTTGATGAACAATGGGCAGTTTGAGGTGAGGTTAAGCAGACTTTCATCCTTGTCTTCCACAACTTGTTTCTGTCTGATGATCAGCGACTTCCCCACCTCCACTGGGTCCATGTCGTATATAGCCTTACAGTTAATATTGTACCTGTGGAATGTCTGGATGTCATCTAAAGCAGCCGGGGGAGGTAAGGACTCAGGGATGCAGCTGTACCTCACACTGACCAGTAGCAGGACACACAGAGTCAGCAGTGATAGGAGGGAAGAGATTAATTTCTTTCTTCTTAGTCTCAGTACTGAACACGTTGTATTCATTCTGTGGTGAGAGGAAAAAAGATGAGAGGGAGCATGAACCAAAACTAACTGTTGGATTGTGGTTAAAGTGAGAAAACAAACATGATCCCTGAAAGTTAGTTGTGTGGATCTGACTAGGACATGTTGATTGATTAAATAACTCACCTTGCTCCATACACAGGTATCGGTCCGCCGAACGCCTGGCGAACCTTTACATCAAGTCACACCCTAAAAGTTGTAAAAAAAAAAAAAAAGTTAGTTTCGGTGCAAAAAAAAAAATTGAATAACCTGAATCGTTACCTAGAGCAACAACAAAAACACTTGAGAAGAAACTTACCGATGTCAGAGTCTGAGTGGACATTTATCGTGCCATTTCCACTTTTTACGCACAAGTGGTGCGACATCTATTAGGAATATCAACTTGAACCAACTCTCCATTAATCGCAGTCGGAGATTAAATTTGCCACATGGTTATCCGAAGCATAAAGAGGGTCAACACCTTCTGGATGTCAGCCTGCGTTAAGTGTCTGTGTGTCGGTGAGAAGCGAAGAGGAGAAGACAGCGCTGCGCTCTTAAAAATAACCCGGAAAGAGGGAGGGGCTCACGGAGTTGCAAAACTGCACTAATTACAAATGAGCGCTATAACAATGTTCTTTGGCGTTTCATATGTCACCACCAGTGTTAGTCAAAGTCAGAACACTATTTGGCTACATGTTATATTCATGGGCGTCAGTTTGGTTTGAAATGTGCTGGGGACAGAGACGCGTTCAGATGTACATTTCCAGAAGTGCTGGTTACAATGACGCATTGATTTATTTTTTCTCTCTTTCGCGCAGGTCATGTTTTGAAAGACGCTGTCCTGTAATGATTAAAAACGTGGTTTAATGTACGTAAACAATGATCACCAAATTTCTCTCATATTGCTCCTCATAACCACTGAAAACTGACAAAAAAATCTAACCCAATTATTATGGAAGTTATCTGACATTAATCGTTTCTGCTTCATTAGAGCCTATGTAAGGAAAAAGCTTAACATGGTTTAAGGTACCTAAACAACGATCAAACATCACCAAATTTCTCTCATATTGCTCCTCATAACCACTGAAAACTGTCAAAAAAAAATCTAGTCCTATTATTATGGACGTTATCTGACATTAAGCGTTTCTGCTTCACATTTTCAGCAGGGCAGCGGAGCGGCTGTGGGTTGACTCCCCACGGTTCTCATGGGCTTTATAAGTCATAAGGTGAAACAGCTTAACGTGGTTTAATGTGCCTAAACAACGATCAATCATCACCACATTTCTGGTTCGACTTTTTTTTTTTTTACAGTTTTCAGTGGTTATGAGGAGCAATATGTGAGAGAAATTTGGTAATCATTGATCATTGTTTAGGTACAAGCTTTTTCCTCGCCATAGCGCCAATGAAGAAGAGAACGCTAATGTGAGATAACTTCTATAATCGTTGGATTTCGGTTTAGTTCTTTTGACAGGCTTAAGTGTTCATTACAAGTTATGGCCATGAGAAATTTGGTGATGATTGCTCGTTTAGGTAGGCCTACATTAAACCACGTTAAGCAGAATGTCCCGACAGGCGGTGTAGTGAACAGAGAAGCGTGCAGCCAGCGCAGCAGCAGAGCGGCTGTGTCTGCTCTGTGGGGATAGAGATTGTTGTGGATTTTTTGGCATCTGTGTTATTGACTTTTTTTTTTTTTTTTTAACTAAATTGAGCTTGAGGTTTTCAAAAAAGTGGTGGGTACAAAATGACTCATGACGGAATCTGGTAGGTTCGCTTATACCACCGTCCCCACCGAAATCGACGCCTATGATTAGGCTATATTTGAAAAAGGAATTAAAGAGCGCGAATGGAACGGTGCGTATATTTGCCCCTAAACAGACATCCATGCAGCCGATTTAAGGGGATGAATGAAAACCCCGTGGATGGAGTCATCTGAACTCACTAAAAGAAGAGAGAGAGAGAGAGCTGCAAAAGTGCCACTCAAACTCAAATAATATGTTTATATGTCAGTCAGTCAGTCAAGTGAGACCCTTACCTGTTTGTGCTTAAAATAACCAAAACCTGTGGTTATTTCAAATGGTCTACCTGAAATCTAACGACTTCTAACAGGTTCCGCTGGATCCAAAAGGTCAAGTCAAAGTGATACCGAACTGACTGTAGAATTAACAGCATTACCTCTGGATCATTATATACAACAATTTATCATTTGTAAATGAACTTAGTATTTTTCAATGTAAATATATGTGTAAATCTCCTTCTATTTGTGTGGGTACTTTGTGTTTACTATTTGTGTTTCACAAGTCACAAAGTAGAGGCACAGATACAACACAGATTTACGAATACAAATCACTCTGCATCCATTTGTGAATTGTGTTTTACAAGTTGCAAATACTTATGAGACTGTTTTAGCACCATAGCTTTCATGCGGTTTCTTTTTAAAGAAGCAGACACTGCAATTATGTGTAAAGTATGTTTTATGCAAAAGTCCAAATGCTCTTCTGTCTGAAGGGCAACTCGATACCAAAAGAGACTGAACTGTGGAGCCAGTTCATCATTTAATCAACGTTATCTACTCGGTTTAACAACAGGACA
This sequence comes from Zingel zingel, assembly GCA_023566125.1. Taxonomy (NCBI): domain Eukaryota; kingdom Metazoa; phylum Chordata; class Actinopteri; order Perciformes; family Percidae; genus Zingel; species Zingel zingel. The sequence continues at coordinate 28,987,086 of CM042329.1, read as the reverse complement.
TGTTTATATTGTGATTAAACTGAACTGAGATAGGCCTCCAGTGTCAACATACCATAAAGAGCACAGAGCAGCTTACTGACTCTTCACAGTGAAACAAACAGATATGGTTTGCATTTGCATATGAAATATGGAAAGTGACCACTTTCCATATGAAACTACACAAACAGGATTAGAAAAACATTGGAATAACACACGTTATTGCTAAATTACACTTAGGCTACTTGACTTTTTTTTTTAAAAACCTTAGTATCATGGTTATGATGATGATGAACCTGTTAGACGGCTCTGGGTGCTGCAACTATGCTGTTGGAGTCATATTGTTTTCATTACCAGTACTTGTATATACAATTTTATGTTTAATGTGAAGTAACAAAATACAGAGATGCATTGGTGGAATGAAACTAATGTAATGCCCATTTACTCAAGCACTGCACCTATTAGCATTTGATTCTAATTTGCAAGTGACCCAGCAATAGGCTAGATAAAGTAATACAAATTAGCTCCACCTCTACCAGCTGTAACATTAAAGTGATGAACGCAATAGTGCATCAATTAATTAATCCAATACAAATTATAGGCCTAATGTTAATTCCCACAAAGTCTTTTTCCTTGAGTCCTTATGGTCAGAACTCAGAACGGTCTTTCTCCGTCCCATATACAAAGCACATAAAAACAGACGAGTAGAAAAATAAAAAATAAATTTAATAAATAAAAATAAAACATGCCAGGGACCAGGAAAGAATAGAAAATAGATTAAATGAAAACATTAAATAGGGAGCACAATCTTACAGTTGTTTTAATTGCGTTTTTAGATGAAGTCATTATCTTAATATATAGCACCATTTGTTTCTTAAACACATTAAAGTGAGGTTTTACCATAGACAGTATATAAGAAGGGTTTTTCTTTGGCAAATTACTCCGTCCCAATATGGCGGTAGAGACACCCCGTTACGTATTATTAAGCGACGTCAACACGTTTTTCAGGATTTCCGCATCGCCCTGATGGTGTCGTTACAGAGTATGTTAGCTAGCTAAGCGATTTGTGGACAAGAGGCATTGGCATCATGTAAAGGATTGTCTAACCACGGTGTACTTTGCATTTAAAAGTACGCGAATTCATGTTTTACTAGACAGTAACTAAAACGTGTTTATGAAGTGCGGAGGGACGAAGTGACCTTGGTGGCAGGCTGTGTATGTTGTAGAATGTAGCTAATGCTAACCAATGCTAACGTTAAGCTAGCCACTGTGAGTTAACGGCTAAAAATGTAGCTAATGCTAACTAGACATCAAGAGGAAGCTGGTCTTACAGAGTCCAGCTAAACATACAGAACATTTTTAGGCTTTGGTTTGCCATTAATGAATCTACAGCAGCGACAATTTGTGGCAACGTAACATCTTGTCTCGTTGAGTGAGAGTTATTAGGTGATGTTTTTCCTTTTTTTTTTTTTTAACAGGTGAGGCTGTGACCCTGGGTAACAGGAGGCACCCTGAGACCATGTTGGCTCGCCTGTTCAGGCTCCATGGCCTGCTGGTGGCCTCCCACCCGTGGGAGGTAATAGTGGGCACCCTCGCTCTCACCGTCTGTCTCGTGTCTATGAACAACTTGGCAACCAGCAGCCAGATGTGCACCTGGAATAAGTGCCCCAAAGTCGAGGAGGTGAGTCTGCCTGAGAGAAGGAGAAGGCTAGCTTGGGTGTAGCAGCTCATCCCAAATGTAAACAAGGAGAAGGAATGGCTTCTTGTTAACAATAACTTATGTCTGTGCTGGTTTTCTCACAGAAAGTCGACAGCAGTGACGTAATCATCCTAACGATCACACGATGCATGGCCATCGTTTATATCTATTTCCAGTTCAAGAATCTGCGACAACTGGGCTCCAAATATATACTGGGTCAGTATGATAGGATCTTGTACCATTGAACTGTAATGGACACAGCTTTACTATAAAAAATACCACACACAGTACAGTGTGTATAAATAAATAAATAAATATAAATATATAAACTGTCAACATTCTATTCCCTTATAGGTATTGCAGGTTTGTTCACAGTGTTTTCCAGCTTTGTTTTCAGTACAGTGGTTATCCACTTCTTCGGGAAAGAGCTGATGGGTCTAAAGTAAGTGTTCCAATGCACTAACGTAATACTTATTGTTCAGCAGGCAGATTAATACAAATAATTCACCAGTTTATGACAGCTGTTGGAGTCTTATGGTTGAGGTTGCTAGTCCTGTCCTGACAACCATACCTCAGTAACCACAGTGTGTATACAATAGATGGGCAAAAGACGACTAGTATGGCGGCGAGATCAAACTATTGAAATGGTTGGCTTGCATTTCAGTCAGTGGTTAGTCGGGTAACATACAGTAGTATGCCCTCTGTCCATTATAATAGTTTACAGTTCTTGGCAGCTGCGACTAACAATGAGGGTTAAATCTTGCTGCACATCCATCATCATGTAAATATCAAAGAGACATGATAAGACACAGTATGTATATGATAAAAAAAAAAATGTCTCTAGAAGGATCTTTGAGCTCAACATTGTCACAGAGGACACGTTGACCCATAAGATGTCAGTTTTAGGCTGGTCAAAATCGCCACAATCTTATATCCCGATATAAGTAATTTCGGAGCTCGCTAACTATGTATGTATGTATGTATGCTGCATGTTTTTTGGTAATTCAATAACGTCCTTTATGGAATAACCACATGGTTAAACCTATTTTTGTATACTCCCATGTGAATTAAATACTTGACAAATGAAAAGTACTGAATATTTTCTCATTTTATTAAGAACTTTAGTGCAAAATGAAAATAATGGGCAAATATCAGAACCTAAAGCGTTGTCCGTACGACATAAATATTGCTGTAACTCCGTTTGGCTGCTGGTTTTCCGACATTGCGATAGAAAGGTTATAGGAAAATATATCTGATAAGACATTTTTATATCGTTTTTGACGATATATATATATATATATATATATCTCGTCATATTGCCCAGTCCTAGTCAGTGTCAGTTGTGGAACGTTTTGACATTTCAACAATGTAGACAAGTGCTGCAGTGAAATAGTACAATGCATTCCCTGATAGACATTTGTCTCTCTTCCCTGCAGTGAAGCCCTGCCGTTCTTCCTCCTGCTCACTGACCTGTCCAAAGCCTGTGCGTTGGCCAAGTTCGCCCTCAGCTCAAACTCTCAGGTAATGTCACACACCATGTTTTGGTGTGTGTGCAAGCTGCAACAAAAAAAAAAACATTTGTTAATTCATAGTTGGGTGGTTTGATCATGGAAAAACCCCATAATCACAGTGATTTTGGTCACGATTATTTAACCAGATTATTAACTTTTGGAAAGATGGTGCATTTATTGAACTTAAACAGTGAAACACATCAACAGTGTAAACACCTTGAACTGTATAATTTCCCTTAATACTTTTCCCGTTGAACTTGTTGCATTCCCCTTAAAAGAAATAATATTAAAAAAAATATATATATTTAAATGGTAATAATTAAAAACACACAATACGATCAACTGTTGTAGTGCACTTTCACAATCTTTTGAAAACAAGTAATAAATAAAATACAAATAAAAGAAAACCAAAATATTTGTTTTTCTCGATTACATTGTTTTTGTGACCGTTAGGAGCCAAAATCAGGATCAAAATGTGATTAATGGCGCAGCCCTAATTCATAGGATGTATTAAGTTGAGTTGTTACTGACTTGTGCAATGGCCCGGTGTCTTGGTTATAGGAGGAGGTGAGGGAGAACATCTCCCAGGGCATGGCCATCCTGGGCCCCACCTTCACCCTGGATGCTCTGGTTGAGTGTCTGGTCATTGGGATTGGCACCATGTCAGGTGAGGAATACTTAGTTATTTTCCTCCAAAACACTTCCAGCTATGTTCTAATTTTAATACTCTGGGATGAATAGAGCTGTTGCGATAGTCAATAAATCAATTAATCGCACGATAAAAAAAAATTAGCTCGATGATTTTTCCGGCCGTGATAATTTCCATTTGCATGCTTGTTTGTTTTCCTTCTCTCTCTCTCTCTCTCTCTCTCTCTCTCTCTCTCTCTCTCTCTCTCTCTTTCTTTCTCTCTCTCTTTCTCTCTACCAAAGAGACTGGAGGACCACTCTCGGTTCCTTAGCGTATTGAGGAGTGAACCCTCTTGTCAGTCGCATGCTCTTTGTGTGGGGGGAGGCAGAGAGAGAGAGAGAGAGAGAGAGAGAGAGAGAGAGAGAGAGAGAGAGAGACACACACACACACACACAACGCTAGATGAGAGTTGGAGCAGGGTTTCCTGCAGCACTTTGCAGTTAAGGCGCCGTCAAAAAGTATATATGAGCGATATCCGCCGTTTACTCAGCGTCCTGTTTTCTCCCTTTCATTCCATTGACAACATGCAGGTGGAGACAGGCTCGGACATACACGCCACTGTGGACATGTCAGTCTCGCAAGTGGTTTCAGGAAAGTGGCTGCATGTGTCCGACAGTGCACAGAACATTAACCGGTACAAGCCTATAGCTGTCCGCGGATACGGAGTGCGGAAAGTGTGTCAGAGGCTCCCAGACGGTGAACTGAGACTCCGTTACTTGCTTGTCGGTCAGCGGTTAATGCTCGGTTATTTAATTTCATTGTGCTTTCTTTTGGAAGGCTGGCTGCCAAAAATCGCCACTTACTAGCTAATTAATTAGCCTGAGGAAAACAATAGCTATCAGTAAACAGAAGTGACGTGGTGGCTGGCGTCTGGTGTGTGCGCCAGTTTTTGTGTGTGCGCCTGAGTTTGTGTATGTGTGGGTGGGTGTGTGGGTGTCGGCCCGTCCCTGCGAAGCTCCGACCTGCAGACAGCAGAGGAGCAGAAGAAAGTAGCTGCACCGCCAAAATGAAGACTGAAAAACAGAACTATTTTGATACAAACATTTACTCGCCATGTGGCAGATAGCCAGATAGATATAATTTATTAATTATATATTATTTAAATTTAGTGCTTAATAAATAATTGTTAAATATAGTACAGAGTCTGTAGTCTGTCGCACAAACAAACACTCGAGGAATGCTGCAAACATTTGACAGCCAGTACGAATTGCCTGGGAGAACATACGTGTCACAAATGGCAATCCCACAACTGTACAACAGCGTACAGACGACATACTTAAGGAGATCAAAGACATATTGTGGATATTTAAAATGTCTTCCAGTTCCAGTGTTAAATATTCTTTAGAAAAAAAAAGTTTATTGATCTTTCAAAAGGTGTACCTGCATTATTATGCCATTAGCATTATATTAGATGAAAATGGTCTCAGAACGACAATATTATCGTTTATCGCAATAATTTCTGGGACAATTTATCGTCCAGCAGAATTTGTCATCGTGACAGGCCTAATGGTGAATTGAGTGGGAAATTAAACCAATCCTATTTCTATTGTTTTCCAGGTGTGCCTCAATTGGAGATCATGTGTTCTTTTGGCTGCATGTCTGTTCTGGCCAATTATGTTGTCTTCATGACCTTCTTCCCTGCGTGTGTCTCCCTGGTCCTGGAGGTGAGGATGATATGTAACATCTGGGAGAATTATAGTCTGAAATGAGTTGCTTGTCGCTCACAATAAATATGTGTGTGCGCTCATGCTGTATACTGTATGTGCGTGTACAGCTGTCCAGGGAAAGTCGTGAGGGCCGTCCAATCTGGCAACTGAGCCACTTTGCCCATGTGCTGGCTGAAGAAGAGGACAACAAGCCCAACCCTGTGACCCAGAGAGTTAAAGTCATCATGGTGAGAAACTGTATTCAGCTCTGTCAACATAACATTTGAAAACTTGGTACCAAGGTTATCAGTCAACTGTGTACACTGTTCTAAAACATCAGTCTGAATGATATCCTCCTCAGTCTCTGAGCCTGGCCTTGGTTCATGCTCACACTCGACTAGCAGCTGAGCATCCAGGTCACAACCCCTCGATGGAGGGACCAATAGCTAAGAGACCGGACTCCGGTGGTTCTATATGGCCTCTGAAGCTCACCAGGTGAAAGCATTAAACAAGGAAGATTCCTCATTCCGTGACTACATTTGCCCGCTAATGATTCTCGTGCAGTAACTTACTGATGCATGACTTTGTCTCTGTTCTCCTCCGACCAGTATGGACCTGGAACAGGTGATAACTCTTGGTCTTGCCCTGTTCCTGGCTGTGAAGTACGTCTTCTTTGAGCAAACCGAGACGGAGTCTTCCCTGTCCCTCATGAGTCCCATTATCAGCTCTCCTCCGAGCCGGAAGCCCATGTTGGCAGGGGACTGCTGCAGGAGGGACTTTCCAGCCCCGAAACCCCAGGCAACCATGAACCGTACCTTAGCAACCAACCCTACCTCGCCAGCTGTCTCAGACTCTAAACTTTCCCCTGAGGCTGGCACGGCGTTCAGAGAGACGGGTGAGACTTATAATTGGTCCTGCTAGCTTTATAATGTCTGTACTCACCAATGAAAACACTGCTTTGTTGCTTTGCGTGACTTTTGTCTCTTGTGATTCAGAGAAGACTCAGCCTCCAGCAGCCTCCGTGGAGAAGGGCCTCTGTGTTTCAGGTTTAGGGGACCCTTTTGCTCCGACAACACGCGTTCCTCATCGTAGCTGTAATTCTGAGACCCGGCCGCTGGAGGAATGTATGGCCATCCTCTCAGATCCTCAGGTAAGCTCCCAGAGGAGATGGAAATCCTTGCAGAAGACCTCTTTAGTTCTGTATTTGTCTGAATGGTTAAGAAATGACTGGTCTGCCCATTGTTGCTTTTTCAGAGGGGGGCCCGTTTTCTCAGCAATAAAGAGGTGATGAACCTAGTTACCTCACGTAACATCCCAAACTACCACCTGGAGGCTGTCCTGGAGACTCCAGAGAGGGGCGTGGCCATCAGGAGGGAAATGCTTTCACCCAAACTGCCTGTTCCCTCTGCTTTGGCTTATCTGCCTTATAAAGACTACGACTATTCCAAGGTATTGGCAACATGCATGTCTTTCACTTTCGATGGTGTCTATGCTGTCTAATCTACGAGCAGATTTATTTTCTTACACGTTTCGACAAATAAAATGCAAAGTATTACTTTGCATTTTGTAGGTGATGGGCACTTGCTGTGAGAATGTGATTGGCTACATGCCGGTGCCAGTTGGAGTGGCTGGTCCCCTTCTGTTGGATGAGAAGCAGTTTTACATTCCCATGGCGACCACAGAGGGCTGCCTGGTAGCCAGCACTAACAGAGGATGCAGGGCACTCTCTGTAAGCGAGGGATGACTAGCTCTGACTGTAGTTGACTGTGTGTGTAGGTGCTGTGTTCACTCTTTTGTCTTTTCCTGTCCAGCTGAGCGGGGGCTGCCGCAGCAGGATCCTAGCTGACAGCATGACCAGGGGTCCTGTGGTGAGGCTGCCCTCAGCGTGCCGGGCTGCAGAGGTCAAAGTCTGGCTTGAGACCTCGGATGGATTCAGCATGATCAAAGAGGTTTTTGACCAGACCAGCAGGTCAGTGGAAACACTCACAGAATGATTGTAGGTTTTTCCATTTCCTTTGGTCCCACCTATAACATGTTATTGCGGTATTGAAGGCATACAGATCATACATAAATATCTGCTCCCGGTAGGTTTGCTCGACTGGAGAAGCTGACGGTGGGCTTAGCGGGGAGGAACTTGTACATTCGCTTCCAGTCTCAGACAGGAGACGCTATGGGCATGAACATGCTCTCCAAGGTACGACCAAATCTTGCGCAGCAGTCAATGCAATTTTTTTTAAAAGGTTTTTTTATGGGCATTTCCGCCTTTTTATGATAGGACAGCTCAGACATGAAAGGGGGGAGAGAAGGGGAAGACAAAACCGTTACAGGTCGGGGTTGAACCCTGGACCTTCTGCATCGTGGAACAAACCTCTGTATCAGTGCGCCTGCTCTACCAACTGAGCCAACCGGCCACGCAGTCGATGCAATTTTAATCCAACCTCTGTCGTCGGTACGTTATTATTAGGGATAGATGGATTATGGGCCCTGGCCGATTATCAGGCCGTTTTTTGTCAGTTTGCAGATTATCTGTATCAGCGTTTTATTTGCCTGAGTCTGACTTAATGTCCCGCCCACAACACCATCTGACTCTCTGTTACTGGGTGTTATGTTGAAAACTTTCTAATTTCCTAAATTATTGCTTAAATCATTTAAACAAACTTTTATGTTGGAGTTTGTAACATTCCAAAATCCTTATTTTGAGTCACTGTAAATGTTGATTCCAAATATCGGTTATTGATTTTATTAACTGCTAATAATTGATATCTGTATCGGCCTTGAAAAACTAGTATCGGTCGATCCCTAATTTTTAGTCGTTTGGGTTTTTTTGTATCTCCAGTGCTCTAAATACTGAAAAGTGTCTGCGTGCTGTGTTTTCCAGGGGACCGAGCAGGCTCTGCACAGACTCCGGCAGCAGTATCCAGACGTGGAGGTGCTGTCGGTCAGTGGCAACTATTGCACCGACAAGAAGTCTGCTGCCATAAACTGGATCCTGGGTCGGGGGAAGTCTGCTGTGTGTGAGGCCACCATCCCTGCCACCGTGGTCCGAGAGGTAAAGAAAACTTAAAAACAAACACTCTTTATATTATAAATTGGAATTTACCTGCATGCTCGCTAAAACCAGTTGAAGGTTGGAACTCGGAATTGCGTCACAGACTAGACAATATATCCCCCATGAATCAAATTCCAGTTTATTTATTCATTCAATTTCCACAGTTTTTAAGTGCTGATGGTTATTTCCTTTGGTAAAATCATACATTTCTTACTAAAACAACCCATATTATGCTTTTTGGCTTTTTCCCTTTCCTTTATTGTGCTATATATCTTTTTTGTGCACGTTATAGGTTTACAAAGTGAAAAAGTCCAAAGTCCCCCTCAAAGAGACTTACCATCTCCAACAGAAAACACTGTTCACAAACTGCTCCAAACAGCTCTATTGTAGTCCAGCCTTTACTTCAGAGACAAACGTGGTCACTTTGAACACACGTTATAATGCTCGCCTAGCTGCTAGCATGGCACGCCCTCATACTCTGCTTCTGACTGGCTAGTAGTCCTTACCTAGGTACTGTCAGGGCACGCCCTCATACTCTGCTTCTGACTGGCTAGTAGTCCTTACCTAGGTACTGTCAGGACACGCCCTCATACTCTGCTTCTGACTGGCTAGTAGTCCTTACCTAGGTACTGTCAGGGCACGCCCTCATACTCTGCTTCTGACTGGCTAGTAGTCCTTACCTAGGTACTGTCAGGGCACGCACTCATACTCTGCTTCTGACTGGCTAGTAGTCCTTAACTAGGTACTGCGCATGTGCGACTCCCAACAAAGATGGTATAGAAGTGAGATGCCTCACTCTGTAGCTAAAACAGAGAGCTCAACACATAGGGGGAAAAGAGGAGCTGCAACAATGTGCAGTACAACAAAAATATGGTGTTTTTTGAAAATGAAACCATGTAAACCTATTCTGGTACAACCTCTAAATACAGTTATGAACCTAAAAAATGAGCATAATATGAGCTTTGTCTGTAGGTGTTGAAAAGCAGCACAGCTTCTCTGGTGGATCTGAACATCAACAAGAACTTGGTGGGCTCGGCCATGGCTGGCAGTATCGGGGGTTTTAATGCTCATGCCGCCAACGTTGTAGCAGCCATCTACATTGCCTGTGGACAGGTAATGGATCGCTCAACATGTTTAAACCTTTCATTTCTGCATCTCACATACAATGTGGTAAAATCCAGATGGTTCAGAATCAAGGTGAAGAGAATTGTTTAAATGGTGAAATGGCACATATATTCCTGGACTTTGAGTTCTAACAATACTTGGGCTATATAATGACCGCTCAAAATCTCCGAGGTATCTGTCATCTGTGGAGCTGCAACGAATAATTGATTAGTCGTCAACTGAAATGAATCGCCAACTACTTTGATAAGTGATTAATCCGTTTGAGTCATTTTCTATGAAAAAAGTACAACTTCTGTGATTCCAGCTTGTTAAATGTGAATGTGTTCTAGTTTCTTCTCTCCTCTGTGACAGTAAACTGAATATCGTTTGAGTTGTGGACAATACAAAGACATTTGAGAACGTCGTCTTGGGCATTTTTCACAATTTTCTGGCATTTTATCCACAGATTATTTGACAATGAAAATAATCGTTAGTTGCAGCCCTAGTCACGTGCTACACAAAATACTGTATTTTGATAAGAGACTACTACTTTTGTACTGCTTTTCAAAGTGTGTGCTGTGTCAGTATGACAGCCTGAAATGTAAGGTCTGGAGATTAAAATAGCATAATATAGAATACATTTTTGAATTGACAGACTCAAGTATGTGTATCGGCCTTTATCATCCCTGTATTAAGGGCTAACTAGGTTAAATAAATACATTTATATAATAAATGAAGAATGCTGATCAAGTGTATTAAAGCTACAATGGGTAGAAAGCAAAAAACGCCAGAATTTGAAATGGAGTGAGACCTTTTCCTGCAGCTCTCCCTCACCTTGCCCAATAGGAACGCTCTCTCTCTCAGATGAGCTGTGATTGGCCAAAGTCTCCGTCACAGGCTGGAGTTTCTAAAGCCTGAAAACCGAGCCAAGCGGAGATGCAGAAGTCTAGTTTTCTCTCAGACCGCTTTAATGACAATCTGCTGAAAGATTATTGTGAAATGTTAGTGGTCATCAACGTAGCTCAAAGTGTTTATCAGCGCACCACCACGCTTACTGAGTGATATTGCTGTAGGACCCGGCTCAGATAGTGGGGAGCTCCAACTGTATCACTCTGATGGAGCCTGCTGGTCCAGAGGGGGAAGACCTGTACATCAGCTGCACTATGCCCTCCATAGAGCTGGGCACTGTGGGAGGGGGCACCAACCTGGCTCCACAGCAGGCCTGTCTGCAGGTAATGCCACCTATACTTTATTTTGAATAGTTTTTTTAACAAGTGGACAAGGCCGCTGGTCTGTGTGCGCTGTAAAAAATACACTGTTTGGGAAATAAATTGTATTCAGATTCTATGTACCTGGGTGGGTCTCAATCGACCTGTGCGGCGCGCCCAAGTAGAACACCGCCCAGTTCTTTGATGTTGTGCTGATGTATAACTTTGACCCAATAGCTATATCCGTCTGTCTGTAGATGCTCGGTGTCCAAGGTACCAGTTCCAACCAGCCAGGCGATAACGCCAGTCAGCTGGCCCGTGTGGTTTGTGCGACGGTGCTGGCGGGGGAGCTCTCCCTGATGGCCGCTTTAGCTGCTGGACACCTCGTCAAGAGCCACATGGCCCACAACAGGTTCTATATATTTTACTCCCATTCCTTGTGCTTTGTAAACGTCAAACTTTTCCCTGTGAGTTCTGACCTTGTCCTGGTTCTCATTCCCAGATCCAGAACAAACCTGTCAGAAACACCTTGATCAAAGTCGGAGACGGCTGCTTGACATCAAATGTTGAAGGCCCCTCTGTAGAGACGACTTGGACTGAACGAGCAGCTAGCAGAAGAGAACTTCACAGTGAGACCTGAGAGGAGCGAATCGTCTCCTAATGACGTAGTGGTGAAGGGAGCGCTGTGGGTGGACGTCCAGGTGTTGAACGCTAATAACCAGACCCAACACGCTGAGGACCACAGCCAACGTGTGCTTGCCTGCCTTGTGTGTCTCCCCACTGATTGCATACAGACTTTTTGGGTTAGGATATTATGTTGAGGGACTTATTTGTTTGCAACTGAACATTGCAGTTGTTTTTGTTAATGGCACTGATCTTTCAGACAGCTGTGAATTATTGATGTTGTTTGGATTGGGTACACTCCACTATGCTGCAAGTCTTGAACAAGTATCCTGTGCCTCTTAAAGCAACACTACAGAAGTGTTTCTAAATTAAAATAATGTTTCCAAAATCATTAAAGTGGTTAATCAACTCGTAACAGGGTGAACGGCACTTCTGCATTCGCTTTACGGGTCTCTACCGGCTATAATCGCACTATGCAAGTTTGCCAGATCGGGTAGCCGATCTGTAGTTCGAATGAGACATAATGGGACAATTCCGCTTCCAACGTGTAGGGGGACCGAGGTGGGAGACGTTCTCTAGTGTTGCTTTAAAGGTCCCATGACATGGTGCTCTTTGGATGCTTTTATATAGGCCTTAGTGGTCCCCTAATACTGTATCTGAAGTCTCTTTTATATAGGCCTTAGTGGTCCCCTAATACTGTATCTGAAGTCTCTTTTATATAGGCCTTAGTGGTCCCCTAATACTGTATCTGAAGTCTCTTTTATATAGGCCTTAGTGGTCCCCTAATACTGTATCTGAAGTCTCTTTTATATAGGCCTTAGTGGTCCCCTAATACTGTATCTGAAGTCTCTTTTATATAGACCTTAGTGGTCCCCTAATACTGTATCTGAAGTCTCTTTCCCGAAATTCAGCCTTGGTGCAGAATTACAGCCACTAGAGCCAGTCTCACAATGAGCTTTCCTTAGGATGTGCCATTTCTGTGTCTGTAGCTATTGAGGAGGATAGGGGGGGGGGCAAGGTGGAGGGTGGGGGTGTGGCCTTGACCAACTGCCACTTTGCTCGTTTGAAAGCCATGATGTCTCTCTCTTTCTCATGGGTGGGCCAAATTCTTTGGGCGGGCAAAGCAGAGAAAGGGGAGGTAACCTTTCCCCTTATGACCTCATAAGGAGCAGATTCCAGATCGGCCCATCTGAGCTTTCATTTTCTCAAAGGCAGAGCAGGATACCCAGGGCTCGGTTTACACCTATCTCCATTTCTAGCCACTGGGGGACCATAGGCAGGCTGGGGGAACTCATAATGTTAAAAAAACTCAAAGTGAGATTGTCATGCCATGGGACCTTTTTAAGAGTGGTTCAGCCAAAAGCTAATTGCGTCTCCTATCAAACAATCTAATGACATAACTTCCACATTAATTCTTGTATGTTTTTTTTCAATCCAAAATGCATGAAGAGAGGTTGTCAACAGTGATAACATATTTGTGTTTGAGCAATTGATCTTTGCACTTGCCAAAAGCTAGCTAGAGATGGCGCTGTTACTGCTATAGGTGACATTTGCTCCAGTTTAAAATGCCAACTTTCTTCCTGAATGTAAGTTGTACTAAATCAGTGTTGTAAAATCTCACTTGCACAACCCTTTACTGAGTCACGGTGCTACTGTATACTGTAGAATGACCGTGGCTAATGGAAGGGGAAAACAGCACCTTCCAACAGAGGTTTTTGTCACAAAGTGACTTGTTTGGATGAATTGATAAAGGCAGGTTGTCTTTGTGTTACGGCGAATAAGATCCCTGGAAAATCAAAGCCATATTTACTAATTTAATAAAGTTTCATGTTATACTATGTGTAGAACGATTGAAGGATTCACTGTCATGGTGGTTAATCCTGCAGGTTCTTGTATGGTTTCCTTTTTTGAAAAGCAATGAAGCTCAGCTGTGGCCTTACATACAGTATGTCTTGGAGAAGTTAGAATATTCAATTTTAAGCTATTTTAAAAGATTGTACTATGTTTTATGTAAAAAATAAAATTCACATGTTACATTATGTTCCCTCTTAAAGTGCTCATATTATGGTTTTTCCGTTTCCTTTATTGTGCTATATATCTTTTTTGTGCACGTTATAGGTTTACAAAGTGAAAAAGCCCAAAGTCCCCCCCAAAGGGACTTACCATCTCCAACAGAAAACACTGTTCACAAACTGCTCCAAACAGCTCTATTGTAGTCCAGGCTTTACTTCAGAGACAAACGTGGTCACTTTGGAACACACGTTATAATGCTCGCCTAGCTGCTAGCATGGCACGCCCTCATACTCTGCTTCTGACTGGCTAGTAGTTCTTACCTAGGTACTGTCAGGGCACGCCCTCATAATCTGCTTCTGACTGGCTAGTAGTCCTTACCTAGGTACTGTCAGGGCACGCTCTCATACTCTGCTTCTGACTGGCTAGTAGTCCTTACCTAGGTACTGTCAGGGCACGCTCTCATACTCTGCTTCTGACTGGCTAGTAGTTCTTACCTAGGTACTGTCAGGGCACGCCCTCATACTCTGCTTCTGACTGGCTAGTAGTCCTTACCTAGCTACTGTCAGGGAACACCCTCATACTCTGCTTCTGACTGGCTAGTAGTCCTTACCTAGCTACTGTCAGGGCACACCCTCATACTCTGCTTCTGACTGGCTAGTAGTCCTTACCTAGGTACTGTCAGGGCACGCCCTCATACTCTGCTTCTGACTGGCTAGTAGTCCTTACCTAGGTACTGTCAGGGCACGCCCTCATACTCTGCTTCTGACTGGCTAGTAGTCCTTACCTAGCTACTGTCAGGGAACACCCTCATACTCTGCTTCTGACTGGCTAGTAGTCCTTACCTAGCTACTGTCAGGGCACACCCTCATACTCTGCTTCTGACTGGCTAGTAGTCCTTACCTAGGTACTGTCAGGGCACGCCCTCATACTCTGCTTCTGACTGGCTAGTAGTCCTTACCTAGCTACTGTCAGGGCACGCCCTCATACTCTGCTTCTGACTGGCTAGTAGTCCTTACCTAGCTACTGTCAGGACACGCCCTCATACTCTGCTTCTGACTGGTTAGTAGTCCTTACCTAAGTACTGTCAGGGCACGCCCTCATACTCTGCTTCTGACTGGCTAGTAGTCCTTGCCTAGCTACTGTCAGGGCACACCCTCATACTCTGCTTCTGACTGGCTAGTAGTCCTTACCTAGCTACTGTCAGGGCACACCCTCATACTCTGCTTCTGACTGGCTAGTAGTCCTTGCCTAGCTACTGTCAGGTCACGCCCTCATACTCTGCTTCTGACCAAAGATCCTCTATACTAAAGAGAGCGCATTTCAAGCAGCGCCAACGGTATAAAACTGTCCACACTTCGTGTCTCCTAAAGAGGATAAACTTTATTTCACTTTTAAAACGGCAGCAGAAGTGTGATGCCGTCACAGTACACTTGTAAGTTGATCCCACAGCATTAGTATGAACAAATTATTTACAAAAAAGCTTTTCTAATTACATTCAGCTACTTGAATTAGAATTACAAAATGTTTGCTTTAGGTGAAAGAGCTTCAGCCTGGTCTGTCTTCCACTCAGCCGAGAGGCCGTGTATCATCTGGCTTCATTCTCACCCACACCATTCTGCTCTGAGCTCAAAAATCAAAGGCTCAGGAGTGGAGGAAAATAACTACACGCTTCTCATGTGACCCAAGAAAAAACAACAAACAAACATTTTGTGTTGTCTACAGGTGGAACTAGTACTAGAAAAGTATTCAGGTACTTTCAACAGTCTTGTCTGGAAAACGATTAGGGTAATGAAAACCAAATTGTATTATGTCCTCTTGAAAATGTTTTGCGATGGTTCCATTTCAGCCTGTCAACTGTAAAACTGCAAAGTCCAGAGTTACAGCTTTAACAACCAACTTTAAATGTAACCGGATGAGCAAATAATACATGTAATTAAGAAAATAATTAAAGTAAGTACACCGTTTCTATAAAAACTCAAGTACTTCAGAGTAGATGCTTACTAAACTCAGGACTTTGCAGCTCTGCACTGACATTTTGAGACTGAAGATACATGATAAAGACCAAACTTGACTGTATTAACAGAATGGTTTCCATACTCTAACTGCCAGTAGGCTACATATCACATGTTACATAAACCAGAAACAGCAACAGAAATGTTGAGGCGGCGATGCTTATACTGACATTAAATTGAAATGTATCATAAGTCTTAATAATACTAGAACCTGTAAAAATATTCTCATAGCCCTCTGTGGGAAATCCCAAATTAAGTGTAACCTAGTTCATTCAGTAAATATATTGTAGGACATGTTTCAAATTGACTCCTAGAGGAGATAATAAGGGGAACTCAGCCATGAGGCACTTCACTAGTGATTTCATAGGTGCGCTAACAGCACCCTTCATGCCATCGGAAACTACGTTCTCCTCTTACACTAAAGCCGCCTACACATGACAGTCGGGAAAACCGCTTTGCACCTAGCCTGACAAGCCGGACCCACATCAAGATGTTGGGTCTGGGAACTCACCATTGGCAGGGCTCAATTCGAGGAGCGGGATAAACGGTTGTCTTTCAAATTCCCTCTGCACTCGTAGCCAACCAGAGCAACGCTAGTTGATAGATTAAACTTTTGCCGTATCCGGTCGGCCAAACTCCGAACACATCTTCCTTTTTAAAGAATGACTTCAGTGCCATTCCTTAACTCCAAGTCTTCCAGAGTCGCAGCCAAAGCAGATTCGAAAGACCGCTGTTCACCAGCAGCCATCATCTTTCTTTTCAAGTAGCAGGGAATTCACGCGGAACCGTCGCAACTCTGCTGTACTAATGTTAAGAACGCCCACTGACTCTATACACGATGTGATTGGCCTGACCAGAATTTGGTTTTTCCAGCTCGCAAGCCAACGGAGAGTTGCTAGACTGACCCTGGCTGCAAAATACATTTGCTGCCACTAGGGTGCGTCTAGATTTCTAGGCTACTTTGCACCGGCCGTTCCATTGATTTCCTACGGGGCAGGGCAATGGCGCCCAACTATGCGCTGCCCCTGGCGTCGCGCATCACTCGCATTTGCTGCTTCGCGCTGCGTTCAAAGTTCAAATTATTTGAACTTTGACCTAGTTGCCGCTGACCTTTCAAAAGCGCAACCGATAAGATAACAGCATGTCGTTACCTAGCAAACGGGAAATTGCTTTCTTGCCAGCCTTGATGACGCCCTACCTAGCGGTGCGCTGAGAGCAAATCGCTTATCATGTGTCGGCGGCTTCAGGCGCTCTCTGACTTTCAGTGACACTATTTGAAATTCATTAAACATTCAAAATATGTGCTATGACACCACGACATTTTTTACAATGACACAATTAGAAAGCCAAGCAAACAATGTGCACGAACTCGGTTTTGTACATTAAATATATGAAAAGGTCCTCTCGGCTCGCCGCTCCGTCAGCACCCAACGGGAGGTGTTTTCATGGGAGGGGGCGGAGTCAAAGAGGTCAAGTCTTACATCATAGGGGTCACAAGTGGATGACAGCCCTCTGGACTTAATCAATCGGTGATATTTCACTAGCAAAAGTTAGCATCTTAAAAAAAGAAAGCTGGGAAATTACTAGTTATGGAAAAAAAAAAAAACTCCACACAAAATAGGAACTATAAATGGCAAGAAAAAAATATTTCAGTCCATTAGCAAATATCGGTTTCTTTTTTACAAAGCTCTTATAGAACATACATACATTTATATATTAAGATATCTGTAGGAAAAGAGACGTGACAAGTCAGTCGTCTACATGAGCATGAAAGATGGCGTCGGCTGCGTTCGGAGCTGCTGAGAGAGCTTTCATGGTGGGGGGGGGGGGCGTTGGAGGTCAACTGGGCCAACTGCTGGGTGCATTCATCTCAGGAAACTCAAAATAATCTAATATATAGATTAAGCACTTTGGGACTTGATTCTGTTTCATATATTGTAACTGTATGTTGTGTTGTCATTCATTCTCTATTTTATGATGGTTTGAGTATGATGTCACTTCCTGTCTTTGTCCTATAGATTTTCTGTTTGGATCTCACGTTCTGGTTAGTCCCCCCTGAGGAAGGCCTGTGTAGCACAAACACGTTGGTGCGTATTTTAAAAACAATCTTTCTGCAATGCATTAGCCGCATCAATAAAGGCTTTTTAACTTTTTTCTCAGAGAAGAGTGCCTTGGTGTTGGCGCTGTTCTGATGCTATCGGCTCACACCTTGCATTAAAGAAGAGCCCCTTGTTAGATGTTTTTCAACCACTACCAAAAAAAAAGTGCTGCTTTTGTTACTGTCTTCCCAAAATGATCTTTTGAATATCAATTTAGCATTTTATCACTCGAAGGGGAAATGAGTAGTAATTTCACTTGAAATGATTATGACAAGTCGTGATATCACTGCTGTGTTTCAATGAACTCGAGAATCTCTTTCACGTGGATGTCTTTCAGGGGTTAAAGGGCTGCCTGGCAGATGTTTGAATGCAGCCACCAGAGGGCACCGTTGTGACGTTTCCTAACCTACTAGAACTAACTTCTAGCTGAGAACTGGGAGAGAGGGGGGGCGGGGGGGGAACCACGTGGAGGAACTTGTCTGGTCACGGCAGCAGAGCAGCAGTCAGTCTGAAGACGCTGGGTCCTCGAAGCCTCATGTGCAGTTCTGTCCTCGTGTCTCCACACTGGAAAAGATGGAGACGCTTCATGTTATCATTTGTTATGCAAAGGTATGCACTGAGTAAAGATTCAGAAGCAGGGTTCAAAATGATTAAAAATTAGAACTATCTACCAGCCAAATGCTGGTAAAATATGCAGTGCTTCCCCTAGGATTTGTTCCAGGGAAGGGGGTGGGGGGGGGGGGGGGGGGGGGGGTGAATTGAACTTTTAACTTGTGTTGTCCTCGGGTCAAATTTGACCCATTTTCAAAGTTTCTGAATCAAAAATATGGGTTTCTTTCAGCCAAATTGCCCAAAAATAACATGGATAGTTCCATACACCAAACTGCTGTGATTATGCATCAACATACGTTCCTCTGATCTTAATTATTAGCTGAAGTAAATCAGAAGACAGCACAAGGGTTAAGGCGAGGAACGAGAAGCAAATTGCATGTATGTGTGAAAACAGATTTATATATTTTTTTTTGTTTGTATGTGTGTGGAATATATAGCATAATTATATACTTTGGTCATTCTTTCAGAGGGGGCGGGGGGGTAGGGGAAACACTGATATGCAAGTGGCTGGTAGCTTTGCTTCACTTGCCAGCCAAAAGAAACCTATTATCTATTGAGTGGCCGGTAACATTTGAACATTCACCAGCCGTTTGGCTGGCGAATTAAAAAGTTGATTCTGAACCCTGTTCAGCAGTGACAGGGGAGTACATGAAGCGGGATAAGCGAGCTCCTGCGTCACCTGTGCGCCTTAGAATAAGATGGGTTTGCCAGCAGTTTTGTCCTGGACGTAGGAGGTGAAGCGCTTGAGGAACTTTGGGTACTCCCTCTTCGCCACGGCCCTGAGCACGGAGGCCGGAGCCCAGCCTCCGGGATTCACTGCACACAGACACAGGAGACACAGAACTTTACTCAGCAACGAGGCTTGACCTAACGAGCACATCACAATCAGTCAAAATGGTGTTCTATAGTTTTTCCTCATAGATGTACAGTATATGCATAGCTTGTGAGATGCTGTCTCTGCCGCAGCCATCTTGGAACGGACATTTGACCCGTTCTGATCATAAAGACAGACCTTTGTGTGCTGCTTTTGGATGCTCATGCGAAAGAAATGCCAAACTAAGCAACATGGAATAACAATTCACATATTTAAATCTCACAAGAAGTTAATCCTCCTGTTAAGTAACGTCAAGTTAAGTGACTGTCCTGATACTGAATTAAGCTAATGCTAGCTTGTTTAGGTATTTAGAAATGTATCAGTAAGATGTTTTAAATGTGTGTCATTTGCATTGTTATTTAACCATCATTTGCTTTTAATGCTGGTCTCTAGACTTTATGGATTTATTTGCACTACCACCATGACACACACACACTCTCAGTCCCTGCCCTGTCACTGCAGGCGTCTCATGCTTATACATCCCTTAGTACATTCATGTGGATTTTTTGTTTTATTTTAGTGTCTTTTCTTTTATTGTCCATATTATTCATGTGGATTTGTTATTTTATCATCCTGTTTATGATGTATGTGTATGTTGGGTGTGATGTCTGTAAGCTACTGGGACCTTGAATTTCCCCTTGGGGATCAATAAAGTATCTATCTATCCATAGTTTGTCCTTACAATTTCAATATCAAATACTATCAATAAAAAAATTATGCAAGACTTTTTGTAAATGTAAGACTTTCATATGCCCTTTTTCAGATACCCTGAGTTCATCAACTGAAGCCAGAAGAACAGACGGATACACACCATTGGCGACGTAGGTGATTTTACACAGGATGTTGTCTCTGCTGATCTCTTTATCTCCCTCTGGTGGGCTGACCAGGGTCTGACAGATCATGCCGATGTTGATTTTGGCACGGACACACTTGTTGGATGGCTGTGGGACGACAGGACGGGGAATTAAGAAAAAAAGCAGCAGGAGGAGGAGGATTCTCATTCAGAACAGATTCCTCGCGTGGCGTCTGAAACCTCGACTGGATCTGTAAGGACTCGATGGCTCACCTGTGCGTCGTCGTGATCCACGGAGAAATTGCAGACCAGCCAGGTGTCCGGGTCGTTCTCGTTGTTGGCCATGATCTTTCTCATGGCGGACAGGTACAGCACGTCTCTCTGAGATGCAGGCCACACCCGCTGCAGCACACATTACTTATCATTTACCATTTGTTATCATTTTACATTCAACAGATCATATACCAGTTTCATTTAGTCACATTTAAGACTTTTTAAGACCTTTTTAAGACCATTATGAATGAAATTTAAGACTTTTATCACAACATCAACTGAGCCCTGAATTCAGTTTTTTTAAGCCAAGTATCGCTGAAATTGCACTTCACCATAGCTGAAGAATAAAATCAGTTTTATGTCTGTGGTACAATCTGAAAGAGACTTTCGCAAATCACACGAAAGCTGATTGGCTGCAACATAAGTTGCATGTTGGTCTCATTTGTCGTCGTAATACAGCAAAATTATATTTGGACTAGCAGAAAAAGAAACTACAACACCACGGGATAATAAAAAAAGAGCATTAGAGGTAGCGTTGCATGGACGTAGGAAAATGAAGATCTGTCAAATTATTTAAGACGTAGACAGTACCAATACTTCAGCTAATTTAAGACTTTTTAAGGCCTACAATTTCGAAATGTTGGGACTTTTTTAAGACTTTTTAAAACCCAGCGGAAACTTTCATATACAATGACAACAAACGGATCCGTTCCATTGTCGTGGTTATTTAGTTTGTGATCTTCTAGCTCTTACCTTGTGCGTTTGATAAATGATCGCTGCGTTGTCTGACAGCGCCTCAACAACATTGAAGCTTTCAATAGTGGCTAAAAGAG
Source organism: Zingel zingel (assembly GCA_023566125.1). NCBI lineage: Eukaryota > Metazoa > Chordata > Actinopteri > Perciformes > Percidae > Zingel > Zingel zingel. Next base: position 28,966,072 of record CM042329.1, on the reverse strand, counting down.
GCAGAGAACATGGGAGCATTAAAACGTTTTATAATCATATCGTCAATCGTAAGAAGTAGATTTAAAACTAGCATCGTTTCAGCGTTGGAAGACCTACTCTCCCAGTCGTTGCGGTAGGTCGTGTCCCAGAAGTAGTGGCAGATCTCGTGACCGGTCACGCCCTTTACTGAATGGGTGGCCTTCAGCGGGTCCAAAACAATCCCATTTTCTTCCACCTCTCTCCTGTACACCTGCACACACACACACACACACACACACACACACACACACACACACACACACACACACACACACACACACACACACACACACACACACACACACACACACACACACACACACACACACACACACACACACACACACACACACACACACACACACACACACACACACACACACACACACACACACACACACACACACACACACGGCAAATTTGAAGGTGGAGTGAAATCTAGGGCTGCAACCAACGGTTATTTTTAATTGTCGAAATCCGTCGATTATTTTCTATCAAAGATATTCAGTTTACTGTCTCAGAGGAATGAAGAAACTAGAAAGTATTCACATTTAAGTAGCTGGAATCAGGGCGCCTGGATAGCTCAGCTGGTAGAGCGGGCGCCCATATATAGAGATTTACTCCTCGACACAGCGGGCCCGGGTTTGACCCCTACCTGTGGCCCTTTCAATTTCAATTTTATTTATAGTGTCAATCAAATTGCTGCATGTCATTCCTCCCTCTCTCTCCCCTTTCATTTCTTCAGCTGTCCTGTCAATAAAGGCCTAAAAATGCCCAAAAATAATCTTAAAAAAGAACAAGAAGCTGGAATCAAAGAATTTCTCAAACCGATTAATCGATTATCAAAATATTTGCAGATTAATGTAATAGTTGACAACTCATCGATTAATCTTTGCAGCTCTAGTAAACTCATTTTATAATCATGTTTAATGTGTGTACATGTCGTAGGCTTTGATTTGGGTTTAAGAAAACACTGTGGTTCAACAGTATATTCCAGATACATGTTACTTTAAGGACTAATTCAATTTACCGGAAACTTAAATGATTTTATTTTTGTCCTAATTTAGTGTATGACTCAGCGAAAGTTTTACATATAGAGAAGCCTGAATAAAAACCTCCTCGTACCTTCATTTCTCCCTCCTCGACAACCAGCTGCCAGTTGGCGTCTCCGCCGACATCCTGCAGGGAGTAGGTCATGTGATTCTGCACCATCTCCTCCACCTATAACACAAGGCCAGGGACAGCAACACGATGCGAGGTCGGTTTATGACAACTTGAAAAGGCCCTCAGATATCAGCATGGCATAAACACCGCCTTCACACTGGCACTTGAAATCAGCTCCGTAATACGCAATGCACCCCCAGTGGACGTCGTACTACACCGTTGAAAGCGTCGGAAGCGAGTAGAAAAAAAAATGGTGGAGAGACTAGAACGACTCATTCTGTCAGTGTCCGAATGTCCAATTCTCTATGACCTCTCATCTGAGGGCTAAAGAGATATGAAGAGAAAGGCTGCTGCGTGGAGAAAAGTTGCCATTGAAAAGACATTGATATGTCAGGTCGGTTAAATGTGATATAGCAGTATAATGTCAATAGTTCGATGTCTATATATATATATATTATACATTTTAATTGTATTAACTGCCCTAATAACGTTAGGAAATCATGAACATTAAAAAAATTACATGACAACATGGTTATGAAATCATTATTTATTTTATTATTAAAAGTTAAGATTTCTGATTTGTTTATCAGTACCATAGCAACGCTAACTTCCGCTCGGATTGTCGGATAGAAACCGTCCGTTGCCTGTCGTACGAGTTCAACTTTTTTAACGCATCCGGATGACCAACGGACCCAATTTTTTTTGCACGCGGTCTGCGAATCTCCATAGGAAATATATGACTTCCGGTCGTTTCGCAGCCGTATGTGAAGGCAGCCTTACAGGCTGACTACATCCACTTCCACGATAATCAACGAAAGTGGCTACACCTTACACGAGAGCAGCGCGTAGTGATGCGTATGCACGGCGGAGATCCGCTCTACAAGCGTAAAAATAGGACTTCTATTTATATTATAAGTGAGGTGTGTGTGGCCCTTTTACACAAAAATGGACCATAAAGTGTCTATATTTCTTTTAAATTAAAACTACCAATATACAGGAAACGACTTAATGACTCAATGAGTGTATTGGCAGTTTTTGTTTTAAGAGTTTCTGTTTCTATTTCTTGTTTCCCTCACGTGTGTCCTCTGATAACAGCTGACAGTAAATTGTCGTTTTCACAGCGCTGTGCCGGCTCCAAAAAAATGAACAATCAATCCCGAAAGCAAAAGCTCTCCGTCTCGCCTGTGACTCACACAATCCTACGCCATGTGTGCGCAGCAGGTGTAGCCAGTTAAAAGATACATCTGCGAACGGTCCGCATACGTTACACGTTCAATGTAGCCAAAGTGTAAAAAGCAGCACATAATGATATACTGTACATTCTACAGGGTCTAGTTTTTTTTTGGGACTAAAACGGACACAAATGGGGTAGCAAAAGGAAGACTGGAGGACACAAAGATTCCATGTACAAAGCAGGTTTATATTCAAACTCTTATGTTACACAACAGACCTGGTCGTAGGGCTGGGCAATAATTCAATGTGATAAGTTATCCTCTTTCAATGGAATCATATCGTGATGAAATCATATATCGAGATATACAATTACGTTGTCTAAATTGATAGCACGTACTAACTCAATTTTCTCAAAATCATTAAAGAATTGCAGATTTGTTTCAACATTGCACAGCTTTTGTGCATGCATGTAAACATAGTCAGTATATAGCTGGAAAAAAATCATTTTTTTCTCTGTATTTTCACTTGAAACTGTTTAACACATTATTGATGATTATATAAAATCTCATTGTAAAATATTTAGCGAAAGCGCCAATTGTCAACTCTACAATATCGTTGCAATTTGGTCAAGAATACGGTGATATCTGATTTTCTCCATATCGCCCAGCCCTACCTGGTAGCACAATGTCTCTAAACAGTAACAGTTATTATTTCACACAGATATAAAGGGGAGCTCACGCTTCATGCTGCTACAGTGAGTTCCTGTGTGTTCATGATTCTTATAGCAGTTACTGGAGATTCAACAGTCATGCAAACATGGTTAGTGTAGACGGGGGAAACACAGTGGAAGGGGGAATGGCTGAGCCTGGACAGTGAGTTACCTCTGCGCTGAATCTGTGGACGTCTCGAGGAGGGGCCCTGACTATCAGAACAGGGGAGGACTGACTATGAGGCTACAGGGACGAGTAGAGGGGATGATGGAGAGAGAGAAAAATGGAGGAGAGGAAGAGACAAAGTTAAACAAAAGGATAAGATGTCAAACTGAAAAAAATGAGAATAATAAGGACCGTGAAGAAGTGGAGGAGGGACAGGTGGACTGATGATGAAAGTAGCTTGTAGGTGTGTACAGTTTTAGGGAGTAAAGGGCTGGACTACCTTGTCAGCGAATCTGTGCGTGCCGGTGCTGGAATAAACGTCTCCGGGAGGGACTGGGCTGGATCTCTGTATCCTCGTTTTCTCAGTGTGAGACTGGACACAAACAAAGCACAACATTTTGAAATTTAAAAACGTGTGCAGAAGTAATTATTTCAGTGTTTTTTTTTTAGGGTTGTCAAAATGAACGCGAGAATAACGAGTGAAGGCAAACTCCTTTCAACGCCACAGATTTCTTTGATGCGCGATTAACGCACGCACGTTTTTCAAAGAAACAACTTGCGCATCCAAAAATTCTTCTGTGCAGGCACGTTGGAAAATATAAACTTTGCTCTTGCTATAGCATCACCGTTTATTTACAAAAAACTCCCTCCACACCTTCGTCTTTCCTTCTTTCTTTCGAACAAAAAATAACAATGAAATAAAATATAAAAAACACAATAAGTGCGTAGCAACAAACCAAAGAGAAAAAACAATATCTAAAGAGCGTTACCAATAATATTTTTCAAACTGTCCGAAAAGGAGCGGGATGAAGCCGAAGCTTGTTATATTTCCCATCAAGAGCATTCATGTTGATAAAAGCATTAAAAACGTGAAATATATCCCTTTTAAAGTACATTCAGAACAGATAAAAAAGTGGGAGATTAATTTGTGATCAATTACGAGTTCACTTAAGATAATTATGTGATTCATTGCGATTAAATATTTGAATGGATTGACGGCCCTACTATTTTTTAAATATACTACTACCTTCAAAAGTATCTCATTGCTTTCATCCAACATCACCTTAGTGGTAAAAACACTGCATCTGATCTTTTGCTTACCTGTTCTTCTATTTTGTCGTGTCTGTCGAGAGCAGCTTCAACTGCATCGAAAAACTCGTCCTCATTGATGAGGCTGTTTGGACCCTCCTGCCAATAAATAAGGGGAGAGGGAACGTTACTTCAAAAGTTCTATCGCAACACAAACTTAATGCTGCGTTACGGATGGCTTTTATATTTCACCTCATAATCTGGCCCTCCAAAGTGAGACTTTTTCTTCAACTCATTGAGGGCTGATTTATAGCCGTCCTCTATTCTTCGCCGCTTCTCCATCTCCTACACAAACATAAATACAGAATCATTAAACAGATCCTACAATAACTTTCTCTCCTGCATCTTTTTTTCTGTTGTTGTTGTAGATGACTACTTCTCTACTGGAGATGAACGAAGAAAAACAATCACTATTGTCTGACAAAAACTAAAAGTAACACCGGCTTTCTTCCAGGTAAGTAGATGAAACATGGCTAATTAGATCCAAATGTTACAAACCTTATCGACCCTCTTTTGCCAGCTGTCTTCTCTCTTCACCATGAGGTCGATGCAGTGGGACAGAGTGGCCAGGATCCCCGCCGTGGTGGCCTTGAATGTGATGGCCTCACCCTTAAAGTCTATGCCATTGATTCCCCTGGGGCTCAAGGACTGGAACACTGCACAAAAGAGGAGCATGGGACTAAAACAAACGCTAGTTGTAACAAACACCATATCTGTACGCAGTGTTGGGTAAGTTCCTAACCTAATATTCTCTTATTATTGTCATTTCAGTTAAGACCATTCCTTACAAACTATATTAAATATATTAAATATCCATAAATATGGAAAAAAGGTGCTAAAAACACATTTTCTATGACAAAACATTTCTTGTTCGGCCAAAGTTAGAACAAGTAATGGTTATTTCAATTGAGACCTTTTTGTGTTTTTTTTCTAGAGCTGCAAAGATTAATTGATTAGTTGTCAACTATTACATTTATTGTGGACTATTTCGATAATCGATTAATCGGTTTGAGTCATTCTCTTGTCAAACAAAGTAGAAATTCTCTACTTCCAGATGGTTAAATGTGAATAGTTTCTAGTTTCTTGTCTCCTCTGTGACAGCAAACTGAATATCTTTGAGTTGTGGACAAAACAAAGACATTTGAGGACGTCGTCTTGGGCTTTGGGAAACACTGATCCACAATTTCCCCCATTTTCTGACATTTTAGAGACGGAACAACTAATCGGTTATTCGAGAAAATGATCGACAGATTAATCGACAATGAAAGTAATCGTCGGTTTCTTTATAAACAGTATCTAATGCTGTTTTTCCAAACTTTAAGCTTGAAAGTCAATGCATATTTAGGGTTGAAATAGAAAACTACTTGAAGAAGTCTGCATTACTCACATTTTTCTTTGCTGCTGTTGTTGTTGTTATTGTGCAGAAAGTCTCCATCTGTCCGGGTGTTGGGGAAGTCATCTTCATCATCCTCCACGACTGGAAAAAGAGAAATTAAGTTTCAGAGAGGAGAAGCCGAGACAGGTAGCTGCCGTTTCTCACAGGACACCTACTGAAAGCCAACCAGCGTTTCAGGGCAGGGTGGCGCCCTGTGGCCCATTCCCAACTGAAACTACAGCACAGCGCACCATCAGACTGACAGAAATCTGCTGTGCTGGAGAATACGACAATGGTCTGGTTTCATCTTTAGAATGGAGAGAGAGAGAGAGAGAGCGAGCAGAGAGAGGGAGGTGAGGAGAACAAAAGCAGGGCTTCATTCAATGTGGTCATCCACAGGCGCCCAGTGCAGGCTGCCATGAGCAAATGTTCAGTCAGCCGAGATGGGGTTAGGGTGAGGGGGCTTGTAGAATAACTGCTGCCTGAGTCACAACACACAGACCAGTGTATACATGATTCAGCACTCCAAATTTTTTTTTTTTTACAATCTATACATGGAATATGCAAGCCAAAGATTCTCTTTGACATATCAGTGTCTTGCAAAAAACAAGTTAGCCTTATATTTTGTAATCAATTCTCTTTTTTTTACTTAAATTCCTTATCTAAACTTCTTTTAACATAGCTTTGTGTCACACTGTACCATTCCAATATGTCCGCACATTGCTAGACGTAATGCAACAGCTACGTGACGAAATAAACTAGGCTTCAACAAACTAATTATTTTCTTAATTCTATTTATCTAGTGGTTAATAATAATTGTTTTGTCTGTAAAATGCTTAAAAGTATTACAAAATGATTATAATTTCTTGCATGTGCCATCTTTAAATAGTTTTATTGAAAGAAAAACATTTGGTTTACTCTCATATATGACAAAAAAGCATGAAATCTTCACTGTTTGGCATTTTAGCTTAAAAAAACTAAAGACTGGAGCACTTATCCAAAATGATCAAAAGTCACTTATTCATTTTCAATCAATCGACTAATCAATTAATCGACTAATCGTTTCAGCTCCCAAATAAAACTGGAATGATATTGGAAAGGTGCAGAAAAGTGGTATTTTCACAATAAAATAACCTTCACTTCTCGTCTAAAAGCACACAAATCCGATCCCCTACAGAGTAACAAAATAATTGGTTAAAAGAAGCGTAGGTGCCTGTGGGTCTTACTTTTATCCCTCTGCAGCTCATCCTTAGACACGGCGTCTGAACAGCTGTCAAAGTATTTCTGAAGCGTGTCCACCTGCCTGCACAAGATATCTCTGAAGGTCTCCATCTCTGCCAGCTTCTCTTTCAGGCTGTGACCCTTCTAAAAAAAAAATAGAGCATCAGTGAGAGAGTTGTTAGGCCTTTGTTTATATTTCTACGAACCACAAATCAAGCATTCCAGTACACGTGGAAAAAATGAACAGCTTGTGTGTGTTTGCCTACAAATAACAGACAATTCCTCATGTTTGCAGATACAAAATGGAAGCCAATGACTTCCTCAGCCAGAGTAAACATTACCCAGAAAACTGACCTTGAAGGAGGATGTGGAGGTGGCAGAGAAGCCGCTGGTGGCTGATGTGAGAGACAGCATGGAGCCATGTCTCCGCAGACTGGACTCAGAGCCATATCCAGAGTCAGCCTATATGGGGGGCAAAACAGACACAAGTTAGTAATCTTGTCACAAAGCAGCCTAACTCAATAACATACTAGGGGTGTAACGATATATCGATCTGAATCGATATATCGATTCAATCCTCAACGGTCCAATATAAGCGATACAAAGTGAAAATATCGATTCATATCGTCATCTTTCAGCTGCGCCTTCATTTTGAAATTCCCACTTTATATTTATTCTTTTTATTAAAAAGAGTAGTTTGTTTTTTATTTAAATGTCTGGAAGAGCTTAGTAATGCAATTGTCCAATTATATTTTAGTTGCTTTTTGTAAACTTATAATATAAATGCTTGTGTTAATGGGCTTATGCACCGTCTTGTATCAGGCTCAGGCCCCTGAATTGAATCAAAATTGTATATGTATACGGCAGACTTTGTGATATCAGTAAATATCATATTGTTGTCCAAAGAATCACTATAATATCATACCGTGATCAAATGTGTGATTCACACCCATTTAACATACATCATAGTTATTCATTCAGCTTAGCTGCCACAAGTCAGCAGGGACATCCAGAGGAAACCCAGTGACCCAAACCAAAGCTTAACCACCACTAGTCCTTCACTGAAACTGATCTAAGTCATCTCTGTTCTAGCTGTCCATCTGATCTCAAGTGTTCCATCGCTTCTGGTAATTTAAACATCACACCAATGTTTAATTAAGACATTAACAATGCTGTTCTCTTCCCTTAAAGTACACCATTCTAACGTTGTAAATCCCGAATGACCTATGTTTCTATTTTAAGTTACTTTTGTGTTACATCCAAATACGTACACAAGGTTGAAATCCTATTAGAAACTACAAAAAATAGCTTTCCAGAAAGCCTCATTAATATCCTGAATGTTGTAATGAACCATTTAAACAGGATATGGTTAGGGACCTCAACAGAAGCACGGCATGACACAGATTCAGTGACCATGGCAACACAACTGAAACATCAACAGACTTCCTGGAAACCTGACTGGTTCCCCTATCTCCTCTTACATAACATCCTGGCCCTCAAAAAAGATGGCCAGTGCCAGCAGAGAGGAGAGGTTCAACGGCACAGAGAGATACCGGCGGAAAGGAGAAACAGAGATGTGTTTCCCTTTAAGAGACACTTCCAATTACAACCACCAGGGGGCATGAAATGTCAACGCACATGACTGGCAGTTGTAAGAGGCTGGGGTTACTGTCGGTCAACAGCCAGAAGTACCTGTCTGTATTCACATAAGATTTCAGTCAGTGCCATTTGCCCTTTAGCCAATATACTGCCGCCCTACTGACTTCATCAGCACATCTTAACTGTTAGCATGAGGGCTGTTTAATCTTGTTTGATAAGAACATTAAGATTAAGATTCTTTGTTTAAAATATGTACAGCATTTAACTTGTATTATGTAACTATGGGTGTGATATGTGACAAGTATGTCAAGCTTTATGATTGTATTGCGTTTTTGTAAATGATTTAATTACTAAGGGGTAGGATAAAATAGGTTTGAACGTCAACCTATTTCTTTTTGTGCATGTAAATGAAGAAAATATGCTAATTGAATTAATTACGTCAACCCTTTCTCTTTTTTTTAACCTTTTTTCTGTTTTGTTCGATGTGTTTTCAACAGCTGCTGTTGTCTTTTTTATATTGGATGTTACATGCTCTAAATGAATACATGAATACAATGCAAAAGAAGAAAAAACAAGCAAGCAGAGGTTTTTGTTGCAGCTAAATCATTCGATAAAATCTGAAAATCTGAAATAAAAAATGAGTAAAAAGTAACATTTATCAGCAGCTGGGTCTCCTGTCAAAAATCTCAGCTGTGTGTATGGTAATTCTTACATGCATGCACATGTTCTTAACCCTTGTGTTGACTTCGGGTCACAATGGCCCGTTTTAAATTTTTGTTTTATATCAGAAAATATTGGACGTAGAAATAAGCGCTGAAAATGTGTAGAAGAAAATTTTTAAAAATTTAAAACGTTGAAAAAAGCAAAAACAAATTGTGAAAAAAGGCGTCACAAATGTCAGAAAAAAAAGTGTTTTTTTTCAAGGTTGAAACGAAGACAACACAAGGGTTAAAATGCACGCAGCATGGCGAACACTGAGTAGCTGTTTGAGTGTTTATGTGTCGGGTGATAAAAGCTTGAGTGCACTCACACTCCTGACTAGTGACATAAATCCTGGTGCTTATGAAAAGCTGCCCTGAGCAGAAACAGACTTATCCAGGTCACAAAGCTGTTGCAGTGATACAAATAAAAAAACAATAAAATGAGTGTAGAAGAAGACCTTCCATTACTGGAATTTATGCCATATGGCTGCCAGTGCACATTGAAAATAAACAACAAGCACAGTTTACTTGAACAGAAAGTATCCTAGAAACAAGTGTTGCTTTTAGATTTCACTCTAACTAAGAAGCCTGAACTGTTTGCTGTTTATGTGTTGTGTCTCCTTGGAGACGCTGGGCTGCTGAGTGCTGGGAGTAATGTGGGTTCGAGAATGAAGCGGGGGCTTCTAAAAAGAAGAGTTTTCAGCTGTGACTCATAGTGGGTGTGATAGTGTGTGTGTGTGTGCGCATGAGTCACGGTGGGTCTCCGGTACTGGGATGAGTGAGTGAGGAGGGAACAGGGGGGGGATTTCCCAAACTAAGGACTATGACTGAGCATGCATGTGTTTTGGCAGACAGGCTGAAGGTGTGGTGACTGACTTCTCCTCATCTATGTCAGACAGATTTGCAACTATTGCTCCACTCTGGATTATGTCTGCCTTAGATTAATTCTTTCAAACATACACATCAGTAGAACAAAACTTTTTGTTGATGTTGTGCTGTCATGCATTTTTCTCTTTCCTCTATGGCTAGGATGAAAAAAATACCATAAACACTCATGGGATCCTTTACATTAACAATGCAAAACATAATTTACATATTTGATGGTTGGTTGCTGTGTATAGACGACTATAAACAGATTGTAGGTATTCCCATTGTCTCCGTTGCAACCTGCTTTTTTGTCCTTCACACTGACTGAATTAAATGGGCACTGCTACTTTTGCTCTCCCTGCAACACAAGGCTTTTCACAAAGCACTTAAAAAGGTTTAACTTGCATTTCAGCCCTGTGTAAATTCACATTGTACTGACATCAACTCTTAAATCCCTAGACTCAGTCTATCGCTCCGCCTTGAGATTTATAACCAGTAATGTCTATGGTACACATTGTATTTTATATGACAGGGTTGGGTGGTCTTCTCTCCAAGAAAGACGTGCTACTCACTGATATCTCCAAGGCTCTTTTTTTTGGAAAACTGCCATCTTACCTTCCAGATCTACTTTTGTCATTCAGAGCGACATTATCAGACTCGCTCTGCTGACTGGCTTTTACTTCATGTTCCACGAGCTCGCTCTGAACTTGGAAAAACTGCTTTTAGTTTTAGTGCACCTGACTCATGGAACAAAATACAACACTTTCTTAAAATCAACTCACTTGTGCCTTTTGGACATTTTGGGAAACTGATTTTGGACCTCTAAACTTCTACTTGTAATTGCTTTACATAGTTGTATTTCTTTTGCACCCTGGTTGTCCTGACCTGTTTATCAAATAGTTTTTCCATAGTTCCAAAGTTTCAGTATCTTTCTCTGTTCTTATGATGGTGTTGTTGTCTTTGTTTTCTGACTCAATGTCATTGCAAATGAGGGCTGCCCCTCAATGATCTTTTGAGTATATATTATGATTGAATGAATGATTGTATGATATTTTAGGCAAACAACAAAGCAAGAAAGCCGTGACTATGAGTCCGGGGCTAACGGACTCTCCTCCAGGGCAGGTTAACCTAAACTTTTCAGGGCTCAGGCAGAAAATCTTTAAAACAGGGTTGTCTGTTGACTGTGTTCTGTCTTCTAACCTGTTTCAGGGTAACCCATGTGTTAAATGTCTGTGTATATAAAGGGATTATCTTAACTCTTAGCCAACTGTTTGTCGAAGGTTAAGATAACTTTTAGCTAAGCTTGGCCTTTTGTTAAAAGCCTTTACATGAGTCATGCACCAATCGTTAACCATCTAGGATAAAACTATTTCACACAGTAAGAATTTGATGGACTAAATAAACACAAGTTAACACAAACACTACAGAGTGCGGTGCTAAAGACAAATTAAGCACTCAGTCCTATAGACTTGCCAACAAACGCACCAGTGGTGAAGGGATGAATATTGCTCCCTGGATTCCTCCCTTCTCTCTCCTTCCCTCTCTGATACTCTGATAGAAACACACACACGCATACAATAAAACACACATTCACAAATCCAACCTTGTACTAAATGACTCTTATTTGTTGCAAATGTGACAAGGATTTGGTTTCTTTTGACACCAGCAGTTTGTCGTCTGCCGTGTTAGCGTGTCGTGTGACTTACCCTGTGCAGCTCAATGGAGTCGATCCACTGGTGTCTGTGCTCTGGGTCTTGTGCTCTCAAGTACCACACACTGTCGTTTACACTTATGTCCAGCCGGCACTCGTCAAACTCGTGAGGCTAAAAAAAAGGGAGAAGGACACAGAACAAAAAGTCAGGTCAGACAGTGTTAGGGATGTAACGATACACTCGACTCCTAATTCAATACGATTCACGATTTTGAGTTCACGACACGATTTTCTCACGTTTATTTTTAATTTTTTTAACAATGTCAGCTGCAAACAAATGACTGAAAAATATCCCTTTATTTATATAAACAACAGATTAACTTTCAACTGGTTGTAATCTTTACACATTTATATATCGACTTTTAACCAATTCACGAGGCTTCGTTACGTCCCTAGTCAGTGTGCATTGAAAGTGTACCGCTGCTGATCATTTTAATATCATTATCAAATCCTCTCTCAACATCAGATAGAAGCAGAGAGAGGATCAGATACTGAAGGATTCTGTGAAATGAGGCCAATTATAGGAACCCAGCTGGCTTGATATCTATGATAATGCTGTCATGTTCTTTTCATAGCAAGAGGAAACATAAATCTCTTTCCTGCTCAGGGAAGAGCAGAGGGAGAGGCATATGTGAGAGATGGCGATCCATGTAAATTGCTATTAAATTGGCACTGAAATAGCAAACGGTTTAACCCTCTCCTGTGCGCTACATGGTAGGCGACAATCTGTTCCTGAGATGGCTTTAACTAGAAACATGGCAATCTACCAGTCACAGTGATGGGAGTAAATATCTATATATCTCACAGAGATAGAAGATGATGAGTGTACTAGAGGCACAGCAGCCTCCATTTTCAGACACCGTCCTGTAGGAGATGAGGCAGACAACTGGCCTTTTAAGGCAACTTGCAGGATGGAGCATATTCTTAATAGCCCTCCAATGTGCTGTCAGCGCTGTGAAACTGCTGCGCCGGCATGGCGAGCAACCAGGGACTGTATGTGTGTGTGTTGGGGAGGGTGGCGGTGGACGGAATGGTGGTGACAGCAATTGTATTTACCTGAGTAGTATTTACGAAATGCATCCAGCCTTCTGAAAGGACACCTCCTCTACAGCGAGTTCAGATGCTAAATCACTCTCAAGGTCTAATCGCAATAAAAGAAGAGGCTGATATAATGATTGAGAGTCTGGCTTGTCCGAGCGTAGTTGAGGACGCCACTTGAAAAAGACAAAGAACTGGAAAAGACTGAATGAGCAGGAATGCCAGAAACTGCAGCTTAGACAGTAAGCAAAAGAAAGAAACCGCATCGGAGAAGAGACCTCTGCATTCCTCTGCTGGCCACAAGTCAATAAACACATCTGGGATGTTTTAGTAAATCTGAAATGCACAATGAATGCAATCATTAATCTGTGGAGGGCCAAGAGTCTGCAATGTCGCAAGAATGACTACAGCCGCTGATTTCACCGATAAGCACTTTTTAACAACTGTAGTGTTTGTTAAATTAATGCATTTATCGATTATTTGGGTTAGCAAATCAATATGCTATTATAAATGTATTTTATATAATTGTACTTTATGGCTCCTGTCTACCAACTCTATTTAGACTATGCAAGATTAACACTGCTTGAAACATTTATTTTCACGTACACAAGCTATAATAAAACAGGCAAAACTACTGCAAGCTCGCATTCTATTATCACCCAGAGATTATTCCCAGAGACCGCGTGAGCCCAAACCATTACCGAAGATTCTATTACTTCAGTGAGTTGGCAGAGCATTAAATGGCCCACTATGGTGTCTTAAAAGAGATTTCATTGGAGGAGTGTGACTTGGCTGTGTTGCCCGACACCTGGACGGCACTGAGGCCAAGACCAGATGTTCCGTGTCAATAATGCACAATATGAGGCTGAATGCTGGAAGCTTGCCCAAGCAGATGCTCATTTCAAGTTACCAGTAGCATGTGCATACGATCCAACACCATAGACCGACAAAAAGAGGACGCACAAGTGAGGAAGGAAACAAGTGTTGCCTCCTTAACCCTCCCACTTATTAGCAAGTCAAAAAGATCAACAGACAACTTCAACAGCCTCCTTCTCTTCTAAAACACAAAGAAAAAAAAAACAACCAAAAAAAGAACAAAAATATTACAAGCAGAAAGGAAAATAAAAAACCTGACCACAAAAGAAGTAACTCCTATGACTATACTACACTAAACCCATGTGAAATTACAGAGAACGCTGGAGTGTTCCACACAATTTGCAAGTGTTTGGTTGGCTAGTAGATGGGATTTTAGTGTCATTTGGTTGCTAGGAAAATGAGAAAATGGATTCCTCTTGATCCCCTCTGGACTATGGGGGTCATGGGTATACTGACTGGAAGCCATGGTTGGGGAATGAAATGCTGCACTGGGTCGGAGAAGGTTACTGGGATCCAAGGCTACAGTAAATAACAATCCATCACTGGAAGGTCATTTTAGCAGCATTGCACATTACCAGATGACATGAAATGCTGACGTTGATCTCAGCCTGGGCTCTATGTGAAAGGAAAGCAGACAAAAAAAAAACTGTGCAGTGTTTGGTTTGGTTTGTGAGTCTTGTCTACTTGTGCATGTGTGTGGTTGATGAATGAACAACCAGAGAAACACGGGGTGATGATGTAGAACAAAGTCAATGTGAAGAGCTGGAGATTTTTTTGTTGCCTAGTCAGTGCATGCTGGAATACCTTCCAGCAAGCCAGACAAGCAGGTATAAAGAAATGGATGGATGAGTATTGCAGCGTTTTGCAACAAAGCACTTTGGATCCTAGGACAAATCCATATTTCGATTATCTTGCTCGGTTAAAAGGACAAAATCAAATAAGGAATAAATCAAAAAGGAAATACATCTTTGCCATACCTTGAAAGTTTCGTATAATGTTACTTAATACATTTTTAAAACTATCCAGGACAACAAGTAGACCGTGAAGAAGCCCAGTGTGTGTGTGTAACAAAATAACCACAACACAAAAATGAAAGTTGTGCCCACTAAGATACCAAAGCAGACACAAAACTGAGCCGTTTTTGTTAATTCAGGGGATTGTGTGATCATCCTTGTTTATTGTTGATGGCGAGGAGCCTCTGCCAGCAACTATTTCCATGAGCTGTCAAATACCTCCCTTTTTGTGGGGCCCAGCAGTAGCTCAACCCTAAACATATCACACATTCAGATAATCACTGCCGAGGTCTTTGATACTAGGGACTCATATTTCTGTGTCATCTTTTCTTTGGATAGTTTTCAATCGTATGGTTTTATAAGGGAGAGCATGATGGGGGGAGAACCGGAAAGGAAGGGGAGAAACAAATTTTGTGAACTAATTTACAACTAAAGATATCAAGTTGTTTTTCCCGCCTGTACCACAGTGTAACAAGTACTATAAATGCCAAAACCGAACGATGAGAGAGCTTTATACTGTCTCTATTTTCTTCAAACACAAACTTCCTACTCGGCTTC
Organism: Zingel zingel; assembly: GCA_023566125.1. NCBI lineage: Eukaryota > Metazoa > Chordata > Actinopteri > Perciformes > Percidae > Zingel > Zingel zingel. The sequence continues at coordinate 28,950,793 of CM042329.1, read as the reverse complement.
AAAAAGACTGCCCTTCTGTCCTCTCCCTTCCAAATCATTTTGGGCTGGTGTGTACGTGTTTGCAGTCACAGTCTCCAGAACTGAAGGATGGGAGCTCCCTTCAAACAAAAAACAAAAAAAGCTTGTGATTTTCCAATACTTAAAAAAAAAAACATAGGTGGGATTGAAACCCTAGCTACACCAGACCTAACTGGATTTCTTTACTCATTTGTGCAAATTTAAACATCATAATTATGCTCTCTTCAGAGGAGATTCAGACAAATATAGTATGTTGTTCTTTCATCATTATTACTGAGGCCTGTTGCCAGGAACATCTTTCTGTGGACTTAGGACACCAAAACGGGATCCCAATGCCCCCCCCCTTGTGCAGGAAACACTGACTCACCAAGTGGTCAGAGGGAAAGGAAAGGAACAGGAAGGCTAAAAGAAACAAGGTTGATAACAACACACACACACACACACACACACACACACACACACACACACACACACACACACACACACACACACACACACACACACACACACACACACACACACACACACACACACACACACACACACACACACACACACACACACACACACACACACACACACACACACACACACACACACACACACACACACACACACACACACACACACACACACACACACACACACACACACACACACACACACACGTGGTTCTTGACCCTCCTGATGACCCCTTATGTAGAGGAAATCCCAAGTCACGAGGAAGTCTCATTTCCTAGTTGAAGAAACTTTGCAATTTCCACCACGCCTGACGTCATTCCCAACGGTCTTTTCAATCTCCAATTGACCTTAAGTCATTTGCTTTCCCTATCCCTTTGTGACAGATATGGAGAGGAAAAAAAACCCAATTGTTGCATCCAGAGCCCCTGCCTTGAAGAACTAAAAACAAACCAGCACTAAGCTACTATACATCAGTCTGCACTACTCACTATTCCAGTGAGAGAGGGGATTACAAGTAGGCCAGTGTGCTCTTAATAACTGACCATGAATCTAAAAATGGAAATGGTGGTTAGCAGCCTTTGAAGGAAGTGTTGTGAAGAGACACATTGGCACCAACAAACAACCTTACAATCACATGTACCTGCAACTTGGAATAGCATGACAAGATAGTCCATGTCAACACAGAGTTGAATGGTTTTCATGTTTGTCATTGAATGTACAGAACACAGGGAGATGAATTATTAGCAATAGCCGACACAACAAAAGTATTTTAAAGTGAGCTAGTTAACATTTCTATTTAATCCCGTCCAGGATAACGTTGACTAACTGGATAACTGGACACCAGATATGTTGGCACTGAATGGTATCTAATTCAGTGTCCTGAAGTTTCCGAGTAATGAATGTGGCTGTGAACACAAAAAGAAGGTGCTTGTTGTGACCTAACTGTACCATTGTGTAACGAACAGTGTCTGACATATGCACATATGCGGGGTGTGGTGTTTGACTCAATTAATTCCAACAAGCTTCACCTGTAGCTTGTTTAATCAATTAAACACAGCAAGCTGCAGGCAGACACACTGTAAGAAACCTGATGAAGACAGAAGCTGCTCTTGTTTCCCCACACACCACAACTATGTACCTTTTTTAACCCTTGTGTTGTCTTCCCTTCAACCTTGAAAAAAACACGTTTTTTTCTGACATTTTTGACGCCTTTTTTTCACAATTTGTTTTTGCTTTTTCCAACATTTTAAATTTTTTAATTTTTCTTCTACACATTTTCAGCGCTTATTTCTACGTCCCATATTTTCTGATATAAAACAAAAATTTAAAACGGGTCAATGTGACCCGAGGTCAACACAAGGGTTAAAACTGAACAACTACACTCAGAGCGGAGGACTGAAGGACACAGCTGAGAGACACTGGAGCGGGCAGGCCGGTTCGGAGCGCAGACGAGAAGTGGCTGGGTGAGTCCCAAATACAGCACAACCCCTATAAGATGTAGGGAAGAGCCACAAGTTCAACTCACTCTCAAGTTAAATGCAGCGATAGGAGAGTTGATTCATGTTATCTACTAAGCTAGCCTTTAGTCTGTGTGTCCTTGGTAGTACGAGCCTAGGTTGGTTTAGCAACCATAGCACCAATCTTGGGTTTTTAATACTGTGTCAATTTGCTCTTTTGAGAAATGCCTCCGGGTATTTTCTGTGGTTGTTCTGCAATGAACGTATCTCACGTTCAGGTCTGCCCAGGTTTCTCAACATTAGTTCCCTAACTGAAATCTGTGAATGACTCAGTGCAACTTAAACCGCAGACTTGCCTCTGAACTAATTACATATATGCACACTAGAGCTGCAATGATCAATCAACAATCTATTAGTCGATCAACAGATAATTAATCGCAAACTATTTTGATAATCATTGGTCATTTGCAGCTTCTTAAAATGTGAGAATGTAATGCTTTTCTGTGTCATATGATAGTAAATTGCATACCTTTTGGGGTTTGGACTGTTGATTGGACAAAACAAGACATTTGAAGACTGCACCATATTAAAACGGGCATTTCTCACTATTTTCTGACAGGTTATGGACAAAACAATTGAGAAAATGATCAGAAGATTACTCAATAATGGAAATAATAATTAGTTTTGGCCCTAATGCATACAGTATGACGACAAGTCTTCTGTGGAAGCTTTTATTCTTTATTCAGAATTAATTTTTTTTTTTTTTTTTTTATTCCCATGCTATCAGCAGCCTCTGATCCAAGCTCCTAACTCTGGGCCAAATTGAAACAACAAAGTATGAAGCCTCTATGAAGGTAGATATTCCTTACTCTTAACCAATACTAAAAATACTTGGATACATCAATGTCTTATGCCTGATAACGTAATATACCATGGTGCATCTGTGTCTGCGAGTTAATATGAAAGCCATGAGGGGAAATGAAACGAAGGGGGGAAAAAAAACAGATAAATACTGGTGAAGAGAAAACTTTTTTTTTTTTTTTTCTTCTCGCATGACTGTCCGGTCACCAGCTATAACTCTTTGTCATTTACACCCCAGAGTTTTGAGGCATTTTCCATTGGAATGAGAAATGACTACAGTAGAGTGCCACATGGAGGTTATTATTTACATAAGCTGGGAATGGATGAAGCTGAACAAATAGCAGCAACGCCTGCTTTATGCCGCCTAGGAACAGCAACTTATTCATTTCCCTTGTTACCGTTTAGAAAGAGACTCATATGGAGCTTCAGTCAATGAGTGACCCTGAGTTCCCACTGAAACATAATGCAAGGTTCAACAGTGTGAACACAATCACTGTTGACACATTGGGATTTATTTTCTCTGTGGTTAGCAGTGTGGAAGCTGCTTTTGGATCTCTGAGACAGTATATTATTAAAAGTCTGATAGGCTTGGGAGTCTCTGCTTCAATATACTGTAAGCTACTGTTACCGCTGCTCCAATTTCTTGGCCTATCCTATGCAGTGAGTGACACAGCATTACTAGTCATGATGGTTATAGCATGTTGTTGTGAAACTAGAACTGTCACCTGACAGGCCAGTTTCGCTCAAACATAACTTGGGACATAACCACGAGTTCTTTGTAAAACAATAATTTCACCTAGAATTGAAATCCAGGGTAAAGTTCATAATCTGATTTAGAATTGTTGACAATAAGTCAAGCCTTAGGCCTGCACATGGATCCCATCATGGATTTAATAGAAACATATGGTGGATGCCTAACATCTGAATCACATTTTGTATATTATATACCAAACTTCTCTAAACTATATGAGAGGCTAAGGGAGAAGGAGAGGGAGGTGGGTAGAACGCCCCAAAGAAGCAGAATCGGTGTGTGCGCCTCATGTGATCAGCTTATCCCATTCATGTTTATTTGGATGGTATATTACAGCGTTAGAATACCTTAACTTTGTGTTTAATAAAATGGAAACTGAAAAACATACTTTAGTCAGATAAAAGTGAAGCAGCATTTTATATTTCTTGCTCCTGCTAAAAGTTCTTCTGAGTTGTTTCCACAAGCAAGCCAAACCAAATGCAATGAGCAACACACAACTAAAACTTCTCTTTTTTTTGTTTTATTAGAAGCGAATTGTTTTAGTTGCATCACATTGCGACACAACGTTGCGATTGTTTGACATTTAAACAAAGCATGCAATGTGGGGAAAGTGTGGCCAAAGGTAAAATTTGATGAATTTTATACAGTTGCAGTTCTTCCTCCAGCCGTCATCTACTTTTATTATTACATCATTACCAATAACAAAAACTGTCCAAGCATTTAGGCAGATGAAATAGTTTGTGTAGGCACTGCCAATCAAGATAGATCCACCAGTGAGTTCATCAGCTGATGGCAAAAGATATTTTTTAGGTTATATGTAATAATTGAATCTTAGTTCCCCAAATTGCTATGTCAACTTTGAATAGCAAAATAATTGAGTCAGATTACACAAATTTGCCCGTCCATATTACAGCTAGTCAAGCAATAGAAGGAGAAGGTCAAGCCTCCACGACACCTGGTCGTTTGGCTTTTTTCTGACTGTAAGGTCGGATTAGAACACCGTCTTCAGAATATCAGCTGAAGCTGTAGGTGAAGTGACACAGAAGGGTAGTTTGTGGCTACCTTTGCAATTTAAATAACAGAGTATCCTCTCAGGTCTTGATTAGCAGTGGATGGGTGTCACAGTAAATGTAGCTGTTTGGTGGCTTAATAGTGAAAGTGATGGTTCCTATTTCTTGGTAAATGTAGCCCTCTTACACAAACAGCGTACATTCTTGTAAGACATTTCAAAGGACCAATATTGCACAACGAAAACGGCAATCAAGGACGCAGAGCTTTCGTCAAATACGCTCTATTGCTTGCAGTAAAAAGATTGTGTCATATTGAAGCACAGTCAACAGAAAGGAGGAGCGCTGCTTTGTAGTAAAGAGAGTCATTAGTACTCACAGTAATAACAGCTTTGCTAAGGCAGAGGGAACCGCGACAGCCATACTCCGTCTCATCCTGAGACTTGTAGTAGCTCAGTGTGTTGTTTTTCAGGACCACCCAACGGTCCTGCCATCCATGGATGTAGTTTGTCCACTGAAAAATAAAGCGCTTTAATTAATATCTTTTGTATGCTGAGGGTCAAGAGAAATAAAAACATTTCTACAATGTAATGGAATATTATGTCTTTGCAATAAATACCACCTTCCACTTTCCAGTAGTTGTTGTTGAGACTACTACTTTGGTTCTTTGGACATTTATTCAAATGGTTTAGAGGCTGCACTTTGTGGTGATGTTGTATTGAAAGGTTTCCTGTCTTCATTAAAGGACTGTTTATTTGAGAGCAGTTTCCATTTTAACTCAGTGTACATTACAAACGTAAAAACTACAGTATGTGTATGTTTGCACTGATGTGAGTTGGCTCACATGTGGGATTTAATGGCATCATTAATCCTCAAGATTTATGACGTGTAATGGGCTTAGTATGATTGAAGAGGTGAGCTTTTCTGAATGCAGATCGGCTTAATCTCACAATATGCTTGGCTAGCGGGTCAGCATGCAATCTGTTTAGAGACAGTGACATAAATACCACGTTAGCTTGCGACAGCTTAACTAATTAAAACTGTGTTCAATTGGGTCAAAACAAAGTGAGCAGAAGCATTTGGCCGAAAAGGTTACCAAGACTTTGTCTAGCCGGAGATTTAACTGTCTGTTTACTGAAGAAAACAGAATAGATCAACGATAGGTATTTATTTATTTTTTTGTTTTTGTTTTTTTTTTACACAGTGCAAACATAGTTGACTTGTACCAGCATCCCAGCAAAGGTTTTCCTGCACCTTGCATACTGCTGTCAAAGCAATATTTACAGAAACACTGCTCATTTTCCCTTAACACCCTTTGCTGTATCCACATTATCATAGTAGACATGGCAAAGGAATATGCAGATGGCCTGCTTTAACCTTTATGAAATGAGCCGTTCAGTAGTTGATTACAAAATCAGCAAAACGACTTTTAATTTTTTTGATAGGGAAACATTAATGTCTGCACATGTAACGGTACAGTAGGCCAAAGAATAGCTGCACTACTTAATTATACTGGTAACAGAATTGTGCAAACATTTCTATGCAACTGAACACCTATACTACAGGTTTAACATTAATATACAGGTAATCTCACATGTATAAACCTGGAATGAGCTATGCACTTTTAGCTCCACTCATTACCACAGTAAATGAATAGAGGGATCTATGAGCTAATGTAGCTAGCTGCTGCATTACATACCCCGCTGCTCATTTTCAATGGGGGGGAGGGGGGGGGCTTTCCTTTTGCTTCAGTGGGGATTACCGGTCTATTCCTGAGCGGCGAATGTTATACAGTGGTGTATTTGCCGTGCAAGACAGAGCTAATCTTTCGGTCCAAAACAAACATAAGTTGATTGCACAGTTGTTGTTGTTGTTATTGTTATTCTTCTTATTCCAGTCTTCATCTCCCTTTTTGATCCCCTCATTACCAACAAAAACTGCCCAAGCATCGGTGTCTACAAAAACAGGCAGATAGGAGTTTGTTTTGGCACTGGCAATCATTAAAGATTAACCTGTGAGTTCACCAGCTGATGAGCAGTTATTCTTAAGTAGATTTGTCATGATTTGACCTTATTTCCCCAAATTGCTATTAAAATAAAGCTGTCAACTGACATATTACACAAATTAGCACCTCCATATAACAGCTAATTCATCCCTTTTAGTATGGCTCATCCCTCAGTCACGTCTAGTCCAAGCAATGCTGCGCATTATTTGTTGTGGTGGAAATATACCCACTGTGATTATTATGTGTTTGCAACCCAAATGCCTTTACGCCACAACACCTGCTGTTTGGCTTTTTCCTGAATTAGGACTCGGCAGTGACATCGACCGAGCTAACTCGGAGGAAATCGAGTTTGGCCAAAAACATGACTTACCTTACTAAGGACTCCGCTCAAGTCGACGACGCCGACAAGATGTCCAGACTCATCTCTGGGCTCTACATCTTCCTCGGAACCGGACGAGTTCCAGCTCTGATTGTCTGACATTTCCTCAACGCTATTTGGCTTTTAAAGTATAGCTACAAATTATATCAACTTGGTATTTGACGCTCAGGTGTATTACATTTACGCTCACGGGACCTGAGTGAGAAGCAATTTAAGCAGCAACAGTTCACCGAATCATGTTGTTATTACTGACTAGTAACGTTACCTCTGAGTGCACAAGGAGTTAACCCAAATAGCTGAAGGCTTGACAGGATCGATAACGTTAGCTACTAAGCGTTAGCGCCTACCGCGTAAATAAACGTTGGTTAGCTAGCTAGCTAAATAAATCGGCACATATTCTGTGGTCAAATTGTCCAGGTAAACGTTCTAATCCTGTAACGTTACTGGCTGTAACGTTACCTTCCGTCCCCAGAAGTAGCAAAAAAGGATGAATTGCAGATAAACGCGCTCCGGCAAGCTTCAGCAGTCAGAATGTAATCCGTGGCTGACTTTAGAGAAACGCAGCGGTTTTTGTTCCCCTCTGTACACTGGTGACAGCTCTCCTGTTCAACGCCATGTTTCAACTGACGTCTGGAGCTTCTTCTCGGTGGGTGAGCCGTGAGCGCGTGTTGCAACTTGTGTGGTGCGCAGGGGCGCTGGCTCGGGTGACGTCACCAAATCCACTCCTTTTGGAATCAGGCTCCGCCCCCTGTTTATACCGTCTGAAAATAGACTGAGGAGGAGCACCTGGATGTAGACTGGGTCTTCAAGGACTGAGGAGCACAAGAAAATGCACTGAGGAGTACAACAGTGTGATGCTCCACATTCATTATTCCTTCCCTCTCTTCAATTGTTATTGTATATTTCTTGTACATTTGTAAACTCTATTGTATTGTTATACTGTATAATCCAAAATAATCCATCAACATATATTCATCTAAGCTTCACCTATAGTGAAAATAATTCATATTTTCTGCCTACTGTGCTCCAAAATAAGGTATAATTTCATGTACAGTAAATGTGGTTTATTGGCCATAAATAAAAAATAAAAAACGTGTAAAACTATTTGTAATAAGTTTGAATGATGTTGGCTAGAAGGCGCACAATAGAATTAGGTGATACTATACTTTATGCTTTATAAAAAGTCAAAACGGACCAACAGAGGACAACAAGTGCATGGTCGACAGGAAGACAACACAAGGGTTAACAGTATTTTTTTTTAATATATTTCTTACTGTCCTTTCTGTTTTTATTAGGGCCCGAGCAGCGAAGGCCCTATTGAAACTTAAGGAATTATTATTTTCCCAGCAAATTAATTGCCTTTTTGAGGGACTTAACATATATATGGCTCGCTAGTGCCCCTTACAAACTTAAAAACAAATTGAGCCCCTGCAGTACGTTTAACGTAGACTCACGAAACTTGGTACACATATGTAGCATGTCAAGACATACAAAAAAACCTCTGATGCCATACCCTAAACTCAACAGGAAGTCCGCCATTTTTTTATTGAAATTTCGAAATTAGTGCAATTTTGGCCATTTCCACATCTCGTACTTTAACCAACTCCTCCTAGAGATTTCATCCGATCAACTTCAAATTCGGTCTGTGCCATCTTAAGACGTTAAAGATGAAAAGTTATTTAAAGAAACTTTTCGTCAAACGGTGTGGGCGTGGCGGCCATTTTGAGTGTTTAGTGTAGATGAGAAAGTGGTTGTCTCTACAGTGTACATTGTCATATCTGAAATTTCACACAATCAACAAGGGTCCAGGTCTGAGGACATCTACAGGCCAATATTGACTTTTGGTCATAGCGCCCCCCCCCCCCCCCCCCCCCCCCCCCGCTGGCAACAGGAAATCAGCCTTATATGACAAACATCATTCGATTTCCATGAAACTTATAATGTGTGGTCTACATGTGATACTGAGCTGCCCCCTATACTTTAACCACGCCCAAAAGGAGAAGGGTCCTATGCACTCTTCGCAAAAAAAAATTAAAAGCCTTTTATTTTACTTTTTAACTTTTTGCAAAAAGAGTGCTTAGGGCCTTTCCTCTTTTTTGAAATTTAGGATTAACTTTGGCACCATGGCAATTTTTAACAGATAATAATGCGAGACCTGTCCTAATTGGAGTGGATATTGTGTATTCAAACAAATTGGCAATTAATCAAATAACCAAAAAAACAACTGGCTTGTTTTTGTAAATTAGATCCAATCGTGATACACATTTCCTCATTACATACAGTAATGATTCTTGTTAGCCTTAAACCCTCTGACCCTCTACATTATAATTACCAAGAGTTTAACACTCATAAGGTCCGCTAATCTGCTTCGTCTAGATAGTGTCTGTCTGGTTTAATTACATTTTACTGACCTGTCAGTGTCATCACATATTGACATCAAATGTTGTTAAACTGAACACAAAGTATGACATCACTTTTACCAGCTAAATCCAGCTCACTGGATATCGGTGAGACACCCCCAAATACAGTAATCTCTTATGTGAAATATTTCTCAAAACCACAAACTCTTCAAATTTGGCAGAATGTTTTTGTCTTTAGGTAGCGCCCTATTTCTACTTATAACTGGATGAGAAAAAGGGGTTTTAAGGCCTTTTTAAAAGCTGCATATTTGTTCTAGGAGAAATATTTTTCATTAGTTTGCGCCTTAGTTTGATAATATTTTGTCCCAAGAAAGTGTAACTGATTCAGAGATCATCTGTTCTCATCTGGGGGGGGGGGAGTGTTTTGTTTTAAAATAAATAGAACATAATTTAATGATGGGGTGCAGGGGTGATTCTAGGAAAAGACCTTTAAGGGGGCTCAGCCCCTAAAGAGAATGTGACAAAGATGCAGTGCCCCCCCCCGCAAAATTATTAATTTCATTAGTCGATAATCTCTGAGTTAGCTACTGAACGTCAGCTAATGTTTTCAACTAAACCTGACACTTTATTAGTCACAGTAACACAATGTTCTCACATTCAGCAATTTTAGTTGTTTACGTTTCAATTTGGGTTCTAATCTGCGCCATGAAATTACTTTGGGGACTACCAACGTTAAACTTCACAACCGTCTCCTGCTCTCCCTCTGAGGGATCAGATAGAGACTCAGCCAAAAGCGGGCACAACCACCTCTGATTGGCAGTAAGTTTCTGTTAACCCTTTCCTTGACTGGGTTATAGGTGCGTAGTATCGGCGACAGCGACACAGGATATTAAACCGGTTTCAAGCCCTTAGAACCTGTAATTGTTTGTCCTTTGTCACTAACAGATAAGTACACAAACTCTCACTTGAAGTACCAAAATTGATTAAAAAAAACAAAACAACAAACATAAAAAGGGTCTAAAATAGCCCATGGCCTCCAGAGCCCCAGCATCACCTCCTGAGAGAGTCTCCAGAGTGTCTTTACCAACCAGCAAAAGACTGCAGTCATGATCAGTACTTGTAGATATTTACAATGCCTGGCCACAGGAACATTAGCAGATATGTGAGAGGCCCAATGATTCATTGGCAGGGCAAAGGCAGAGATATTATCCACTGAAAAATCTATTTATATGTTCATGCATTTGTTGATGGCTACAATCTTGAGCTTTTTATCTGCTCATAAATCAGAATGCATGACCACTTTGCTTTAATGCTTACACACTGAACAAACCTCTCCTGATAAACTTCCACAAAAGCACCGTAGAGAGTATTTTGCTTAAACAGCTTTTCCCCCAGAGCTGTAACCTCCATCATCCCCCCCACCCACCCTTCCATAGCTGTTGAGGACTGACTCTAAATATTACCACCCACCCCCAACTGCTGCTAAATGTACTCCAACGCTTTACCTGACGTCAGGAACGTAGCACAAAATTCTAGGCCCTGTAGATGGGGCCCCTCCCCGCATCCACAGCTATTCATTCTAGCATCTTTTTGGGCCCTCCTCACATGAGGGCCCTGGGTACTCAGTCCCCTTTCCCCCTCCGAGTCCGACGCCCCTGCCTGACGTGTTTTGCAATATTTTATTTATTTATTTAGTACTTTTTTAGTACCTTGTTTGTATCTTGTTTTTATCTTGTTCTGTATTGCTGCGGGTCACTAAAAAGTTAACAAATGTAATTGTGTTGTATGCCTTAAATGACAATAAAGTGTATTATGTCCTAAACATGTTTGCGTTCTACATTTCTTTTGTTTTTATGTTTCAATGTCAATGGATCCACCTGAGTAATGTCTACAAATTAAGTACAGCAACCTTCCTTTTTCTCATCGGTTCAGTCAGGGTTTAACATAACAATACACTATCGTTTGAGGTTTCCATGATTTGGTAAAATAAACAGCCCATAAAAATACATGCATGATTTAAAATAAGTAAAGTGACTTTGTGATAAACTCTAGTTTAGTTTTAACACTTATGTCACTTATTATGATGTTAAAACGGATTCATTCATAAAGAATGTTCCCTCTCTTTGTCACCTTTCCTCCCTTGACATAAACCTGTGCCAAGCCTGTATACTTCTGTGAACCATGACTCATGTGATAATCCCCGTGTGATTTACACACACACACACACACACACACACACACACACACACACACACACACACACACACACACACACACACACACACACACACACACACACACAGAGTCTCCTGATTTTCAAACACCCGCGTTTCAGTGAGTTACAGAAGAGGGGTGCCCTTTTAGCCATGTCATGGGTTTAGTGAGTCTGATGCCTTTCCATGAAATCATGAGACCTGGAACTGGAGAAACCACAAGACTTCTATTAGCTGCACAATCCAACTCTTCTCTTCTATTACAAGAAGACGTGTGAGTGGCAGGAAGTTTGCCAGATTTCAGTTAACAGGTTTTTGAAAGCTGCAGCCACTGTGGTGTAGTGAACTCACTATACTAATCTAGATAGAAAATGTTGTATTAATGGTTTCTGGAAATATTATTTGATTGTTTCCTTCATCAGAGCAGATCATTTTTAGACTCTTAACAGTAATCAGCTGGGACACTACAAGAGAGGTAAGTACAGTGTAGTAAAAGTGGAAAACAAGACGAGGTCCTTACATCACACTTTACGGGGGAAATCATTCACAAGTATTCGGATCTGTCGCTTTAGTGAAAATACTACAACAAGTAAAGGTCCTGCACTGAAAATAAGTTAAAGTATGTAAGTATAATCAGGAAAATGTCCCCTGAGACAATTTTTGCAACTAATTGTTTTCCTCATGGGTTAATCTGCTGATTCGATGGAATAGAAAAACCTCAACATTGTACAAGTGTTTGAGAAGAGTGTACAAAGAAGTTTGAACCATGACATTTTTTTTTAATGAAAAATGATAAGCTCTTATCAAAACTTTTTGTGCAAAAATCTTAATTTGTAAAGTAACTGAACCTGTCAGGTAAATGTAGTGCAGTAAAAAGTCAGGGTGTGGACATAACCTGTTGTTTGACTGGATCGTATTAAGGCAGCTGATTTGAACACAGTGACATACAAATTGTCCCTGACTTAGTGGATCTGTGATTCATTTAGAGGCCAGGAGTTAAGGGCCATGACTCAGGCAGGGCTGATCAAGCGGTAATGCGATTAAATCACATCCTCTTTCGAGCTGCATATTCCACACGGTTTAGCAGCTCCAAGCAGGCAAGAGGGAAGGAAGCAGCTGGCTCACCAGGATGGATTATTTAACTTCATATTGGTGTCATACGCTTCCTAATGGACAGGAATATAACATCAGGGAAAGTGTGTTTTTTTAAAAAAAAAAAATTATAAAAAAAGCCACTCCTTCAAGGTGTTTAACTGCACTGATTGTAATTTTTCCAGTTCGTAGAGTGGTGAGGTTTTCCGAAGACATTTATGAGGCTATTTTACACCAGCTGCATGTGGACGTGACTGCCGAGCAGTAGTGTGAGGGAGGACGATCCCAGGGAAAGTCTTGCATAAGAAACCTTGGGAAAGGTTGGACCAGAGTGCATGTGATCTGCCTCATAGGCTTGCTGTGCCCTCTGCCGGTGGCCCGTGCTGTCATAAACATACTGCAGACAATAAGCGTGCGTGTGTGTGTGTGTGTGTGTGTGTGTGTGTGTGTGTGTGTGTGTGTGTGTGTGTGTGTGTGTGTGTGTGTGTGTGTGTGTGTGTGTTTCATGGTGCAACAGCTGTGACAATAATCCTGACACCATTACATCCTTTACTAGACGACTCGGAAACCAGGAGGAAGTATTAAACGGTTTACAGGCTGCATGCGTCTGCATTATGTGCAGGAGTGTGGTTTATTTGGAGGAAATGGCACCCAGTTTAACAGCTAAGCATTCTGTAAACCTCTCGCATTTTCTACATGTACTCTGTGTTAATAAATACACTAGTAATGGATATACTTTTTATTTTATTTTATTTTTTTTTACTAATCGTTATTCATAAATCTTATTTTACCATTTCATTTTAAGTTGTTAAAGTTGAATTCATTGCTGCTATTTTGTGACATGTTGTGGATTTTGTTTTAAATTTCTCTACAAAAATTAAAAATAAAACGGGAAAATAAAGTAGGACAAAGATTTGTACTTTTACTCTACCTTAAATTTAGAGTGTATTTTGTCTGCAGTATATTCCTGTATAATAACTTTATGTATATAGACAGAAGAATGAGGAAGCACCTCCATCTGTTGGCCGAGCCCAGTACATGCTGTACAGTTTGAACCTTTATGCTGCTGCAATTAAAAAATAAAAATCCCAACATTTGAAAGTCTCAGTGTAGCACATTGTAGTAACATTAAGCTGGATCGATCGATTTTGAAACATCACATCAATAAATCAAGTCTTCGCTGTATTCCTGGGTTGACAATCAATGAAAAAATGATGCCGCGGGGCAGACAAAAACGATTACGGTTATTGTATACAATACTGTGACATTGTATGATTTACTATTACACTCAAACAATACATCTGGGTTCCCATGTTATGCCGGAAGTTAGAGTAACTAGAGGGTCAAAGGTTATATGATGCCACTGACAGGCGACCAAACAAAACGTCCCGTGTCATTGAAATGAAATCAGATTTTTTGGGGGTTTGAACATAGTTGGAAACATTTAATATAATGTAAGACACAACACAACCAAATATATAACATAGGTATAGTCCATTTTAGACATTTTAATGCAAAAAATATTACATATTGTCCTGTGCAGGGTACACAAACGTAAGCCCCAAAGGCATATTTATAGTTTATCTTTGACTGTCCATGAAGCACTGTGAGGTGAGAATGGAGAGAGAAACTGTTTAAAGAAATGAGCAGTTTCACACTTACACATTTCAATGTGAGTCCAGCCACACAGATCAGTGTAGACTCATGCATTTATGGATGCTGTTTAACCAGTTTCTGTCCTCGCTGCTCTGCTGTCCAGACGGATGACAAATATTTGCCTTGGGTGGCTCCAACTTCCTCTTCTGCAACAGAAAGAAAGCACTGTTGAATTTCATTTTAAATTGTCCCACCTTCTCAATTCACATGCAGAGACACACACACACACACACACACACACACACACACACACACACACACACACACACACACACACACACACACACACACACACACACACACACACACACACACACACACACCTGCTCAGCAACTTATGTTGGACTGTTTAGGTAAGTCTGAAGAGTTGTAGGTAACTAATGTAGACATTTTTTTTCTATTTTTAAAACAAATATTGTTTTTGTGTGTGACTGAATTAAATACAGTACGTCATTACAGTGATCCAGTCCCTAAATGTTGTCGATATAAAAGTGGATGAATAATTTGTCAAGATTTGATTAGGCCTGCATATATTGTAATTAAACTACACTAAAATTTTATTTTTTTTACACTCATTTTCATCTTTTTATCTCCACATATAATCATATTATCATGTTTCAGAGATCTCAACTGCACATCATCACTTCAAGTGTATAAAGAAGTCTATGAAACGACTTACAAATCAAGTTGCCTACTGAACATATACAGACAGATAACTGGTATAAGATTCCCTTTTGGAGACTAATTCAGCCCACATGAAGTCATTTCTTCATTGAACCTATATTTTGCTCTTTGGGGAGCCTAGGTCATTCATGACCTTTCTCCAGCCGGTTCGGTGTTAGGCGGTCTTCTCTGCTTCCTTTCAGAATGATTTCCTTGAGCTCTGCTTCCTTTCAGGATGATGTTTCCTTGAGTTCTGCCTCCACAGACCTTTTCAAGCTGTTCCTGGGTTTTCCTGGCTTTCTTTCCCTCCACATGAAGTACTCAGAGGATTTATTTATCACACAAATGCAGAAGTCCCCGCTCATTAGTGTCCACTGCTTGTGCTCTTTAGTCATGAGTTAAATGAAAAAGATTGATTTCTTGATTTCTTTAAGATGCATCTTGAGACCCGTTTTTATTCTCTGACTTTTAATTGTGTTTGTGTGCTTGTATACATGTGTCTGTCTTTGTGAAGCACTTTGTTGCAAAACTTGTTTGCTTTTTAAAGTGCTCTATAAATGAGAACTTAAATTTGATTTTTTTTTTTTTTTCTTGTTGACTGCAATGCTGCAAACTGAAAAAAAAAAAAAAATCTACATATTCATCACTATCTTCAATAGTGTTAGATGTTACTGTAATTACATGGACTTTCACCTCCAGTAAGGCATGGTACATTTTTTTGCAAATTATGTTTATGAACCAGTAACCTCAGTGAAAATAGTGGTTTTGTGTCTATAACAATACAAATTTGTATAGAAAACTAGAAAGAGTTGTCTGTTGGATCAGCGTGCCATACTGTCAGTGTGCTATTGATACTGTAAACCAGACATAGTGGGCAACTTCATACTCTAGAGCAGGGGTCTTCAACATGTTTTAAACCAAGGACCCCTTAACTGAAAGAGAGACGGATCAGGGACCCCCTATTACTATATTGTATAAAATGAAGTTGCATATTAACTTCAATAACGTGTAGGGCAGCCTAAAGACTTTATATATACCTTTTTTTTGCATAGAATACTAAACTATTAAAATAATAATTGTTGGCATGATTTTAATGTTACACATACATGTGGCACAGTGAAGTTTTAGGATTAACTGTGTCTGTGGGTGGCTATCTTAGCGTCTACCTTACCTATAGGCCAGTAAGCCTATCATCAGTGGGGATTTATATTTGCTAATAATATGTTAGAATTATGTTAAAACATTTTAATTTGTAAAAAAAACTGCCCCCCTGCAGTGAGGACCCCCTAGGGGTCCCGGACTCCCTGTTGAAGATCTCTGCTCTAGAGGCCAAAGGGAGGAAAACTACAGAACTCCTCTGTATCCAGTATGACCAGTGGGGGACAGTGTGGTGTTATGGATAAGTAGACTGAAGGATCCTTTCTCTTTTATTTTTCTTCACGTTAGACATGTTGAGCAAGTGCACCAGCAGGAAACAATAACACCAATAAGTAAAGCTTTCTTCTTGTTTAATCTATAGGATACAATGTAACTAAAGATGGTTATGCTAGAAGTCCATATTTACTTTTTTTGAAACATTTTTGAGGCATAACTTCTACTTTAAACATTACAGGTGATTAGACCATTGACATTTTTTCTTATACTTAACATTCTATTAAGTTTTTATAATCAGCCTTAACTAAGCTCTGGTTAGCCACTTGTTTATTGCGAGAATGTGCCAATTATGCCAAGTACAAAGGAAATATAGAATACATCTTGCAAACTGAATGTATAAGAGCTGGATCAGTTTAAACGCAGTGATTTACAGTAACTGGGGTACCAACGACTCTAGTAACAAACCAAGAGCATTTTAAACAGCTTCAATTCAAATCCTTCAATTCTAACAATTTATTCCATCATCTGAGTTTACCGCAGTCATCAACTTGATCCTGATTCTGTATTTTCTTTTACATTTTTTTTATAATACCTCAAAAAAAAGAAATGTAGAAACCCTTTCATAGAGCTATCTTAATAAGCCTGAAAAGTATCCCAGTCTTAAACCTGTCTGACATGAGATGCATGAGGATTCAATGCTGGATGTAGACCCTTATGTAGCTCCTGTCATTTACCACTTCCACGTATCGCCTGCTGTTTTAGAGTCAGTTACAGTTGAGTGAAGTCAAAGTATAGCTAAGAAAGTGTGCTTTCTTTTTACATTCAAAATGCTATCAAATATTACACATTCATTCTGTGACTGGGCCCTGTGGCACTTGAGCCATTTCATACTCTATAGAGTGGCCAGTCTGCTTGTTGCTGTCTATTTAAAGGCAGTCCAGTCTCTGTTATTTGAATGTTGAATTTTATTGAAAGGATAGCCCCTTAAGATGGAGCACAAATACATAGTTATAAAATACATACAAACAAAACAGCGTTGCATAGCAAACATACACTACACATACACAGATACAGACAGCTTGCTCACCCTCTCTCACCCACACCCCCAGCTGTTTCTAAGATGAGAAAATAAAGATTTCCTGAATCAGCGGTAAGTGATGATAGAGACACAGGAAGATTATTCCAATCAAAAGAAGCTTTTTCACATGCAAACATAACACAGCAAAAGCAATTTCTACATACTAAAACTTGAATGCCGTTTACTCAGGATACTGTGTGTGTGTGTGTGTGTGTGTGTGTGTGTGTGTGTGTGTTCTTGTTAAACTACATTTGTGGTGTCCAAAAACAGGGAATACAGTACACTTGTGGGGTCTGGACAGCTTTGTGGGGCCAAAATGCTGGACCCCACAACTTTAAAGGGCTGTTTGAGGGTTAAGACTTTGTTTTAGGATTAGAATTAGGTTATGGTTAGCGTGAGGGTAAGGGTTAAGGTTAGGCATTTAGTTGTGATGGTTAAGGTTAGGGCAAGGGGCTAGGGAATGCATTATGTCAATGACGGGTCCCCACAAAGATAGTAAAACGTGTGTGTGTGTGTGTTCTTGTTAAACTACATTCGTGGGGTCCAAAAACCGGGAATACAGTATACTTGTGGGGTCTGGACAGCGTTGTGGGACCAAAATGCTGGACCCCACAAGGTTAAATGGCTGTTTGAGGGTTAAGACTTGGTTTTAGGATTAGGGTTAGAATTAGGTTATGGTTAGGGTGAGGGTAAGGGTTAAGGTTAGGCATTTAGTTGTGATGGTAAGGTTAGGGTAAGGGGCTAGGGAATGCATTATGTCAATGATGGGTCCCCACAAATATAGTGAAACGCACTGCGTGTGTGTGTGTGTGTGTGTGTGTGTGTGTGTGTGTGTGTGTGTGTGTGTGTGTGTGTGTGTTAAAGACAACAGAGCAGAACGCTGCCTGAAATACAGCTCATTTGTCAGTGACACGGGATTTCTTTGACCTTCCCAAGACAGGCAGGCTTTGCCGACTCAGCAGTTTCTCTTTCTAGCCAAATTACAGTCGTCATCCGCATGAGTGAGAATGGCTCCCCTCATACACAACAAGCAGTTTAACAAACATGAGCTGAGGCAAAGCAGGTGGTCTGGGAAGAGTAATACTTTCTATGGATATCGTTGTTCACTTACTGTACACTCCCCCCAAAAACAGGGCAGTTTTACAGGTGAAATCCTGTATAGAGGGTGTTCATGATGCCATAATAAAGAGCAGGAACACCTATCTTCATAACAGCGTTGGCAATCCTGAACTGTTAGAGAAGACACTGGGTCATTTGTGGTGACTAGAAAATGCTTCATTTTTGAGATGAGAAGGAAGTTTGTTTTCAAAATTAACTTTTTCGTCCACCACCCAAATGGCTAGTGAATGTTCAAATTTTACCAGCCACTCAATGGTTTACCATTGGTTTTTGGCTGGTGAATGAAGCAAATCCACTTGCATATTTTACCAGCATTTGGCTGGTGCTAATTTTGAACCCTGCTCCAGAACATACCAATAATAGCTTAATGGTGTTTATTGCTTTGCTGCCTGTCTTTGAAGACACTGGGAATGGATAACTTGTCATTTTGAAATGCATCATGAAACAACATGAATATGTTTCATATGTTTTCCTGTCAGTTTTTTTTTTTGGTGAAATTCTTATCTGAGTGGAGCGTCTAAGGACAGAGGCAGTTGTACGGTCCAATTGTTCAGCTCTCCAAGAAGAAAATTGGATTTTAGGGGGTTATGACTTGATTTGACCTACTGTCACTTTTGTCGGTACTTGGTAGTTTTATATATATCATACACTGAGTTTTGACATGCTGTTTGTGTTGTAGTAACAGTATTGGCACATGTGCAAACTATAGCTGGTTGCCTGAGCACTTGTAACACTTTGTCGCACTGTGTTACCTGAGTTAAAAACACCCTATATAAATAGTTGTACTTATTTAGAGTAGTTTACTTACTGAGAGCCAGGGTTGTATGAATAACAAATGACAGCTGTGTAAAATACATGAACTGTTAATCTCTATTAAAAATAAATAAATAAAAAGATTATACAGAACTACGAATAAACAACCAGTAGGCTACACTGCTGCACTGTCCTCAGATATGCTGTTCCTGTTTTTGTGTCTCTGTTACTTTCCACGGTTTGTTTAGTTTTCCCTGCTAACAACACTATAGAGCCAAGTGTTATGGTTTCACTGGGCTCGCTGATGCAAATGCACTAAACATCTATTTGACTTATTATTGCTATTATTCAGGCTGCCTGTGCACACTTTTTAGGTCACTGTGAATACTGAGAAAAAACCAAACAAACAAGGAACTTAACTGTGCAAGAAATGCACAAACCAAAAAAGAAATACACCCAGACAACATTTAAGCATTTTAATGTATTTAAACATTACCAAAGGTGTACAGCGGATCTTTATACACAGCAGATAATTTCCCTTGTCATAGCAAGAAAAGCACATTACTTACCAACATTCATGATGGATCTGCTCCACAAAAATGTCCCAGTCAGTCATGCCAGTGAGGCGGCGTGCACACCTTTAAAGTTAATGATTACACCTGTGTTTGACAAGTCAAAATGTCTGTACTGAGAGAGGTACATCTTAGCCTCTCTCTGTCTCTCTCCATGGTGCTGAACTCTTTCAAAAATATTCATCTAATTAAACAATTCCAATCCTACACTGCCTCATATTTTGAATAGATTGTGAAGATTATTGTAGCCAAGCATAGCTAGGATAATAAACAACAACAGCTGCTCTGTTCCATTTGAAGTATTTTGAGAAGCCATGCATGACAATAACAGACCCTGCTGGCCAAAATCGATTAATTACACTGGTTCTTTTTCTGCTATGTCATGTCACAATATCTAGTGTGAGAAAGAACTATTGACGGAAACTAGCGCAGTCAGCCAGAAGAACAACGCTCTGTAACAATATGTAGCAATCTATACTGTGGCATGAATATTAAAGGAAGAGTCAAGACACTTTGAAATATGCTTATTCAACTTCTTGCAGATAGATAGATAGATAGATAGATAGATAGATAGATAGATAGATAGATGACTTTATTAATCCCTGTGGGGAAATTAAAGATGCTCTAAGCGATGTTGGGTGACGTTACTTCTGGTTGACGTTTAAAGTATTGTCAAATAAAACGAGGCTAGCTCACCCCTCCCTCCTCCTCATCCCGTCCCCTCCTCCTCCCTTCCGTGCTTCCGCGCACTAACCCCCACCAACCCCCACCCCCAAATCCTTCTTGTCGGTTATTGGCTGGAACGCTGGAACACTGCTTGTTATGTTTGGTGGTGCAGGTTGGGGCAGTTTGTTTTTGTTGGTGTTGTGGAGCCTGGGCTGTCTACAGAGACCGCGTGTTTTTTTTACAGTGTGTTCAGAGGACAGGCAGCTAGCGGATAGTGAGGAGATGTTTGCTGTATGTGACAAAAAATGTTGTAGCCTAAAACACTATTAATATAGTACAATACAATTGCACTTAAAAAGGAGGTATACAAATACAACAACAGTGGGAATGCATTGCACATGTGATGAATAGATAAGGTGCAGAGAGGACATAAGGCAAATATATTGATATGATTGCAAATAAATGTTATCAATAGTATATAAATAAGTGGAGTGTTGAGTTGATGGAGACTAATAGTGGTCATCTAATAGAGGCAGATGAGTTATGAAGTTTGCTGGCAGAAGGCAGGAATGATTTCCTTTAGCGGTCCTTTAAACAGCGGGGTTGAATGAGTCGGTTGCTGAAGGTGCCCTTAAGATTGTCTAGTGTTTTGTGGAGGCGGTGAGGGTCATGATCTATAATTGCCAGCAGTTTTGCCTGCATTCTGTCTCCGACCACCTCCTCCACAGAAGCAAGCTTAGCGCCAACTACAGACTCAGCCTTTTTAATGAGTTTGTTTAGTCTGTTGAGATCAGATCATTAGGTCATGTATCACAAAGTGTGTGAAGATCTGATTAAAAAAAAAAGAGAGCTTTTTTTTTTTTTTTTTTATCTGTAAGAGTGGTATTGATCTGCTCATCCAATCTCAGCAAGAATGTGAATAGCCTAAGCGTATTTCAAAAATGTCAAACTATTCCAAGAATTAGTTGTTGTGCAGTATGGACAGAGAAAATGCACAGGGCAAGTGCTGCTTACAGCTAGGTGTCCCTCGCTCATTGTATATTCTGTTAGAAGACCAACTATAGAGTTTCTCAGAAAAACCTTTCTCACCTCCTCTCTCACTGTCTTTGTGGATGATACAGGCTGCGAATATAACAGTCACAAAATAATCCTTTTTGCATGTCTGTACAAAACTCGACAGCACACTGGTATGCTGACTAACTGAGAAAAGAACTCTGTTTGACATTTATTGTAACAATGATCTTAGTTTTGACTCCTCATCAATCCCCAAAAGGACTTGCCTCCTGATTCTCTGCCATCGTCATTCTCTCCGAATCAGAAACAGGAGAGTGTGCTGAAGAAGCCTCTTAACCTTCAGAGGACCGCTGACAGTTTATAAGAGAGGAGGAGCTTCTGGAAAAGACGTCTGCATTTACAGACCCACAGTTCATATGCAGTCGTACAAGAAAAAGGAAATAAGAGCCAAAGCATCAATTTCTCACATACATGTGTCGGTTAACTCAGTACAGCCTATAGGAGATAGTCTACTATAACTCAGGGATTTTTTTTAAGCCAAGGACCCCTTAACTAAGAGAGGAAGATCAAGTACCCCCTACTATATATTGTATAAAATTAAGTTGCGCATTAAACTGGGCCTACAATAACGTGTGGGCGGCCTAAAGCCTTAATACATACCTTTTAGTGCATACAATACTAAGCTATTCAAATAATAATTGTCATGATTTTATAAAATATGTTTTAATGTTAAACATACATGTGGCACAGCGAATCCTTAGGATTAACTGTATCTGGGGGTGACTACCTTGTTACCTATAGGTAACCTATTTTTTTTCTTCACAAATAGGCCAATTTACGGGCTGAATGGGGTGAAAGTCCTGTGTTGTCTGACCCATCACCCCAACCAATCTCCCTATGCGGAATTTGGGGCTTTCATACTTCTCTCTACCATTGTCCTTAAGACTACATCATCTTCAAGTGCTGCGTAGCTGCTGCTCTGCCCGGTGCGTTCTACACACACGCTGAAGGGTTCTTTTCGTGTTCTGATGCTGACAGCCCCTGCCCAAGCGTACATATTTTACGAGTTCGGAGTGAGAACGGGTTGCCCAACCCTCTCACTCCCAGGGCGTAAAATACAGATGCTTGGTCAGGTGCCTTTTGGCGTTGTCATTTGACGCTAAAAGTCTCCTTCAGCGTCATATCTAAACACGCTAAACGCGCTTGGTCAGGACTATTGGCGTCACTTCGGCCGCAGTTAGGTTAAAGGTCCAGTGTGTAACGTGTTTAGTTGTTCATCATCAAAATCTGTGTTCACAAACTTGTCCTTTTTCATGAATATTTACCTCCACCATCAATTCCAAGTATTCCTTTTGGCTTGAAATTTAACATTTGCATGAACTGGGGTAGACGTTCCATATTCATGCTCCATCTTGAAATACGTTAGCCGGTAAGGGACATACAGGACATACTGCTCCGCTATTCACGTTTTTGCTGTCACATGATAAACTCAGAGGTGCTGCTAATGCTGCTAATGGGTATCGTAGCTTCTCGGCCCCGGCAAGTTTGAAGAAAGAAACATGGAGGACCACACGTATTCAAAATCCAAATTTCAGGAACAGGAGTCTTCTTCTTCTTCGCCCAGAAAAAGAAAAAGGAGATTGAAAAGAGCAAGAGATCGACGTCATCAGAAAAAAAAGTGAAGGCTACCGTAGCTGTAATACGTACTTTGAGCTGCGTGGCGCGAGAGAGTTGATTGCGATATATGATCTCAACGCTAGATGGGAGAAATTCCTACACATTGGACCTTTGAGGAAAAGATTGTGGGTGGGCTTATAAAATGTACGTTTCCGTAACACAAAGGACAAGAACGGGACAGTTGGGTTTAGGAAACGTTACATGTGGAACATGAACCCCGGTCTCCAGGGTGAAAGTCCTGTGTTGTTTGACCCACCACAACCATCCTCCCTATTCAGAATTTTGGCCTATGTCGGATTGCAGGGACCCAGGTTCTGTTCAGCTCGAGATTATTTGTTCTGGGAGATGGGTCAATCTTAAAGCAGGATGGATAAGCACATAATAATCTGGGTCCAGACTAGTTTAATGGCAGCCAGACAGATTATTTTAAGAGAATGAAGAATGCTGTCAATCCAGGAGTGGGCTTGTGAGATGGCTAGGGTGGAGGCGTTTGAAAATATTTCATATGAATGATTTTCCAGATTAGATGTCTTTTACTAGAAAATGGGGAAAGTACCTGAGCTCTCTGGAGCGCTCCTAAGAAGCTTTGTGCTGGGGAGAGACGAGTATGACGGGCTTATGGTGTCGTCATTTATACATATGCTTATTTGGTTTATTGTTTGTCTATTTTGTTACTATTTTGTTGAATGATCTTGAATATTGTACATACTGTGTCATCTTTTCTTGATTTGTGTCGGGTGGTGATAACGGGGGGATTGTGAATGTTGCATGTTTTGTATTTGTTAAAAAAATTTAAAATAAAAATGGTTTACTATCGCAACAAGAAAATAATATTCATATTATAAAAAAACTAGACATATTAATAATCGGATGTATCAATTTGCACTGACATTTGCACAATTATACCGTAAACCTTTAATGTAAATTTACAGCTAAAATCTCACACTGTTTTAATGTTATACAGGATCAAACTGTAAATGGCAATGCATTCTGGGAGAAAATATTGCAGCACCATCTGCAAATGTTACAGACTACAGGTATTTACTGTTAATACCAATGCATCTTGGGAAAATAAAGGAAAATGAGGGAATTACACTGCAGCCAGTATATTACTGTAAATTCAAATAATGTCTATTTACAGTAAAATACCTTAAAACTTTAAAAATAGTATTTGTACTGTAAATAAACAGTAGTATTCTGGCAAGTTGCTGTCAGTATATTACTGTAAATTTATGGTGAAAAGTTTTACAGTGTAGCTCTTTTTAAAATCTAAGCTAAGCACATATTCATTTAGGCTTTTACTGTAATACATAGTAGCCCAGCGCTGCAACATTTTCCTTTCTTCCACCTGCTTTTATGTATCCCTTTCTGATTTTACTGTATGTTATGTTTTATTCTTGTCCTTCATATAAAGCATGTTGGATACCGGCTAGTTGCTGTATAGGGCTTTATAAATAAATGTGGATTGATTGTTGAATTCTTTGAGTGAAGATTTAAGAAAGGAGGCATTATTTACTGCACTTGTAGATGCAAAGGCAATCCTGAAGTTACAATTTCTATCGCATATGTTATTTCTTGACAACTGCATTTATGATGACTTACATTTTGACACCTGTTAGGTTATGATTATTGTCTGATAAATGTAAAATAGAATATTAGGAAATGTTGGCCGTTCAGTCCTTTAGTACCAATGTTAGCATGAACCTTTCAGAGATGTCTAAGTGCTGCAGAGAATTGCAGAGGGAGCCAGTTGTGCCTGCAACAAAATCAGAGTATATAGGTGGAAAAATGTGTGGAAGACGGGAGAAAGATGAATGAGACGGAAATATTGTGAACAGTCTTTCATGTTTTCACTGACATTGATCAGAGCTGGTTTGCGTTACACTGAGGATTCGTCCTTCAAAAAAAACAAAAATGAGGCGGATGATCAGTGAAGGGCATCAAACATTTCTGGGAGGCGGCTCTCCCTCCCACACCCGCACGTCTCGCACATCAATAAACCATCCGATGACTCACAGCTGGGAATTCCTCGGCTGGTGAATCCGGCTGCTACAGTATATCCTCGGCTCAGCACTTTCATCTGGATTGAGCTGACAGGTTAAAGCCATAAAAGAATCCCTCTCTTAATTACCTCCGTAACAAGCAGCCATTAGCTTGTGCTATAGGAGAGGGACACTGCTTTGTCCTATTAGTTTACACACTGTGTCATATCAATCAGGGCTCCTTTTGCTGTAGTCAGTGTACAGATAATGTGCATCCAGACCCACTGCAGCCATTACTGGCCCAGCACAATCAACCAGACCCATAGGACATGAAGTAATTGTCCGTCCTCTGTCTTACATTTCCAACAATTTGATGTGTCTTTCAGACCAATTCTAAACAATCTGGAGGGAGTCCAATAGAAGCGATGCATAATCTTGGAACGGAATGAGGCGCACCCTCACATCGTGTGACATAGTTTTGATATTCATGAATAGTATTTTCAAATTAAAGACAATCTTAAAAAAGAACGAGAGACAGGATGATGTTGCCTCAGCTGCTGGAGGACATTGTAAATGCAGCCTTCTTGGGGGTAATGTGCATTGACTAGTGGACCATGTAGGAAATGCACTTCTGGTCTGAATAGCCCAGCTGCTACTTGTGCACATAGATCACGTATCCATTCAATTTCTGGCCTGAACACACCCTTCAGGACACCCTCTGCATGTTGCCTTTGGGGAACTTTCTAACTACCCCAGTGACCTCTGCTAACACTGTATTTTAGTCAAAATAATGGCCTGGCATCCTGAGAACAGGATGAAATAAGAAAAGGAACAGAGAACACCGCACAACGAGAGTGGGTTTTATAAGCTGAGCAATTCTTTCCATGATATGAGAGTCACTGCAGAGATTTGGCCCACGTCCGGTCTTCACTGCCAACATTGTTGCTGCCATATGGTCTGTAATAAATGAATGGAGTGTTCCTGATCTGCAGGAATATTTAAGAGATCATACTGTAGTCTGCATTCGGTGAAAAAATAGACGTTGGCAGGAGTACAGATGACATAGAGAGACTAGCCGTAGACTAGTAAACTGATAAATGCTTTGTTCTGATGAAACATCGGTTTAAAAATCAGCTGTCTGGGATGAGGTTCACTGAATGAGTGTGAGCAACATGTTGGGCTTTTGAGGATAAAGGAGAAAAACTTTTACTTCCCTCCTTGAAAAGTCTTGCAATCTAATCTAAAATGTCCTGAAATCCTACCTAATTTATGTCACTGTGAACTTAGATAAATGAAATCATACTTTCTATTTTTTCCTATTTTCTCCACAATCTTTGCACGTACCCCCTGGGGTACAATTACCCCTGGTTGGGACTCACTGCTTTAGTCTAGCTCTGTCTAAACCCAAGGAACTATTTATTCAAAAATGACTAAGAATGAATGAGTGAATGCCACTGTTAAAATTGTGTGAGAATGGAAAGCTTGACAGGCGGGCAATTCCCCTTCACGAGGCGTCTCTCCGGTCACATTCACCATGCTTCATCTCTCCAGTGGCGATGTGGATTGCTGAGTGATAATGACTCTAGTGATCATATTATCTGTATAGCTGCACTGTCTTTTTCAAAGATTACTCTGCCTGTTTTTTTTACACCTTGCTGAATCACAGTGACAGCAGATGAAGTAAGATGTCTTCGACACTCACCAGGAAATTGTTCACCCAGCAAAATTGGACTGCAGATTGCTTTTCGCCTCTTGTTCCTCTAAGCCGGTGTTACATGACACCGTCAGACCGTGAGGTTGTACAAGAGGGGCTGAATGCCACCGTAATAGGATTAGCCCTGTCATATACAGTTATTTCTGGAGGAGCTCTGCACTGTAATACTGGCTCCTGTGCATTGTAGGGGCGGGGGGAAAAAAATCAACTCTTTTCCCTAGAATCAATATTATTTATTTATTTGTTTTACCAATGATTGACCTTAATATTTTCCTGACTGACATGTGATGTGCATTCTTCTTAGAAAACAATTAGTTTTTAGAAACGATTCATGATATATAGACCTTTTTCACAGCAGACATGTTAACATGTCATAGCAGGAAAAGCACAGGTGTATTCAAAACCATTGATTATGGCTGCGTTCCACTTAGGAGAGACCCTGGTATTGTGCATGCTGACTCACTGAAATAGCTTACTGGGACACTTGATGGAATTGAGCCATCGTTAAGGTTATCAGTTTCAGCTGTACTTTTCCTACTATGACAAGTCAAAATATCTGCTGTGAAAAAGGTCCATTGTCTCTAAACATGCAGGGTTTTTAATGGCTCAGAATGTACATTTGCTTGAGTAAATGAAATCCCAATTAATTATCAAAACTGCTTGAAAAAAAATTATATTTAAAGAAATCACCGGGAGAGTCCATTACAGCCCAACTCTGGAGATAAAAGTGAGATTAGCTCTCATATACAAGTTTTTGTCCAACGGTTGTTTGGTAAATTGCTCTTAAACACATTTAGAGAGGATTTGAATTGCTATTTTTGTTCTCAATTCTTCTCATTTTGGTGCTAGTGATTTTCCTCTGGTGCCAAAAATTCCTCTATGCAGGAAAAACCCTGGAAGTGTATCATTCAACTTTTTTATTTTATTTTGTTAAAGAAGGAAAAGAAGATCGCAATACTCAGTACTACCGAAACGCAATACTTCTAGAATCGTAATAAATGAAAATCAGAATACAAATCAAATTGGCACCTGTGTATTATGAAAGAATCGATTCGGGACAAAAGCATATTGTTCCAGCCCTAGTGCATTAATTCAACTATATACTGTATATATACATAAAAAGCTCTTCTGGGCCTTCCCTCCCCACTGGCTTCCACGCCTAATGTTATATATTGCTCTGTCTTCTGTCCCCACTTTGTTTACCACCCTACCATTGATCAATATCTGTAGTCCCTTCTTTAACCCTTACCTTAGGTTGTCTTCTATCACCTTTTGTCACCCTTGGACAATAAATCTTAATGTGAATCCCTGCGAGGAGTGGTCAATAGTGCTGCTGTCACTCCGCGCTCCATTATTCACCCTGAGGTGTGTGGCCTTTCCTGACCGAGCATTCCTGAATAATATCTGGCCGTAAAATTGATTCTATTCAATTATCATTGATATTCAGTAACCCTGTGAACTGAAGCATGTGTGTTTGTGATGTGAGAATGATCAGTTCATAGTTTAAAGTGTAATGAATGTGAGGGAACGGTATTTTAATGTGAGAAGAGTTCTCTTCGTGTTTTGTGTAAAAAAAAAATAGAAATTGTAATTATACTGCAGCTACTGCACCTATTTTTAGACAGACTTGTGGGAACAGTGTCTACACTTTAAGCCTCTAGATGGATTCCAATTTGCTGAATGACAGATTGAGTTACAGAAGCTGGTTGAACCGAGGCTAACCCGGACATGACGTCATGACTTCTGCTCTCTATGCAGTTAGCAGCAATCGGATGTGCACAGACAATATGCTCTGTAGAAATACAGAGAATCATGCACATGAACAGAAATTACACAATGTGATTAAAAACAAAGGAACAGCACTGGTGTAGATGGGTTTGGCCATCCAGACACAACTCAATGGGCTGAGAGGCTGAAACAGAATGTGTGGGAATAACAACCCTAGAAAATTAGGTTCCCATACAAACATTCTTAATTCTCAAATATGTTTTTGAGGGAAATGTTTTTTTGTTTTTTTTCATGGGTTAGGGTGTTTCATCACGTCCTCGTGCAGGTTGTAAAACGGTCACAGTTTAAAACACACGGTTAACGTTGTGAATTGAAACAAAACTACTTGGTTAGGTTTAGGAAAACATTGTGGTTTGGGTTCAAATAAGTACTTCACGTATGTAAGTTAAGTAGGGGAGACCGGGGATAGTTGTAAAATGGGTCAGTTGTAACACGTCCATATTCTCCCATCAGGAGCAACAATTTTTTAGGTAGGAAAGTATTTTTTTAAATATAAAAATTCCTAATTTTCATGATGTTACATTTCACCCCAGGGTATGGTACAACTAACACGGACTATGGGCTACATTGTAACATTTTACTCGTTGTGTTTGAGAGTAAACCGTGCATTTTCTGTTACACCATTAACAGCTACACCATTTAAAGCTATAGTGCATAGTTTCTGTCGCCCCAATGAGGAATTCTAAGTAATGACAACAACACTGTCGGCGCGTCAACATGATACAAGCCTTCCGTGATTGTGCACAGTCCCCACCCCTCCCCCACGCAGTTGGTAGTAGCAAAGGAGGACATGGAGAATTAAAAAAACATGATGGACTCTTCAGAAGAGGTAATTATCTTCACTCGAGTTTCTGCGTGCGAAAAGTCATAGTAATACTGAGAAATACAGAGAGAGTTGTGTGGGGCTGAAAGTCTTCATTAGCTTTGTAGCAACTCACTTGGCAATGGCTTGAATGTAACAGACGTTCATTAATATGAAAAAGTTACGCACTAGTTTTCTGTGTTCATGTGTCTTTTAGTGCAGACACATGGAACTAGTTTGTATCATATTTTGAACACACTGGCTTAAGAGAGCTTCAAGATACAGACAGAAATCTCAAAGATTTTACAACTATCCCCGGTCTCCCCTATGTTACGTAGGCTGCATGATGTAAATTAAGTATGTTACATAAGTACCTTACATATATGTAAGTTAAAATAAGTCAATGTTGATTTTTGGTTACACGGGACACTGACAGCGGTCTCCTTGACCCATCCATCTACCAGACTTTGAATGCAGACTTTGATTAGAATTGCATTTGATGATACGTCAAAAACAAACGTAATCTAGGACAAAATACGTGGAAAACGTTATGTACTGTAAGACTGTAAGATTATGGAAGTTTATAATTAAGTTCTTTATTTCTTTTTTTCTTTCTTTCTTTTTTCCTTCTAACTTTCTTTCTTTTTTCCTTCCTTCTACTTCTTCTGCTGTCTCTTCACTCAACCTCTGGCTGACAAAGAGGGGGAAAGCAATTAACATCACTGTCACTATCCATCTATTATCCTCCATCCTAATGGAAGATGACAAATTATGGAGTGCAAGATGGGATGCTGTGGCGCACTTCCTACACCGCTCTCTCTCTCTCTGAGAGAGAGATTTCCTTCATTCACCCTGAAAGTGATTCTGTAACTCAGAAACTAGGCTTGTACACTTGTTGCTGTTGTTACGAAAAGGAATCCTAAGGGCTAGAGAACAACATCAGCTTTCACTTCAGTGTTCATGTGACATAAAATGTCATCAGAATCCTTTACAGTGACTTACAATTACCTTGGACATGAGCTTGACGGGGAATAAATGTCATAAATGACAGCTGGAGTGATGTATACTGTGAGTTCTTCATGAGAGCTTCAGTACATCCTTTGCTGCTGTTTTATTATCAGCCATTTGAGCCATAAGCACTGATAATACCCTATATTTAAAGGTTTAGTTTACCCAGAAGATTATCCTAAACTACAGGGATACTGTTTCTGGAAAGAGAAAAAGCTGTAGTAGTACCACAAACAAAACACCATCCACCTCTGTGAAATCTCAGAGACAGATTAATCTAACAGGACAAGGAGTCTACAGCGACACTAGTGGTTTTAATGTTAGCATACTAATGTGCTCACAATAACAGTCCTAACATAGTCTATAGCCACGACGTTCCACTTCTGGGATTGCTCTCGTTCTGCCAGAAATTCCACCAGATGTCACTCTTTTCAGATGTCCATTTTCGGATGCCCCGTTACCTTCTGCTTTCTTTGTGGGTATTTCTCCATCAAACCCCAAACTTTGGTGTTTTAAAGCGTTAGTTCAGATTTACTTAAGTCACACAATAACACAAACAAACTAGTCTATATCCACAATGTTCCACTTCCGCGATTGCTCTGGTGCCACTTCAAATTCTGCCGGATCACACTCTTTTCAGCTGGTTGTCCGTTACCTTTCGCTTTCTTAATTTTAAATGCCGGTGGATTTCTTAGGACTATGGTTAACTGCTCCTCAGATCTCTGCAGGGTAAATCCAGACAGCTAGCTAGACTATCTGTCCAATCTGAGTTTTCTGTTGCACGACTAAAACTACTTTTGAACGTACACACGTTCCACCAAAACAAATTCCTTCCCGAGGCTATTTTGCACCGTGGCTCCGCTCGGCTCTTAGCACCGCCCAAGACGATTGTGATTGGTTTAAAGAAATGCCAATAAACCAGAGCATGTTTTTCTCCCATCTCTGGATACTGTGTGGACTAGCCAGACCCTCCTAATGCAAGACTAGTCCTAACATGACCTGATAATTGTGCAAAATCAAAAGTCAGAGTGTCACCAAAGTTATTACAATTCCTAGGGGGACATGAACAATGTGCACCCAATGTCGTGGAAATCCAACCAAACAGTTGTTGAGATATTTCAGTCTGGACCAGTAGCAGTTTTTGGCATGGGTGAAACGGGCAGCCACCCGGGGTGGCATTTTTTCATGACACATGGGGGGCGACACGAGCACTTAAAAATATATATATATATCCTCTGCGCCACGAAGCAGTTTTCTATTATCTATC
The DNA here is from genome assembly GCA_023566125.1 of Zingel zingel. Classification (NCBI taxonomy): domain Eukaryota; kingdom Metazoa; phylum Chordata; class Actinopteri; order Perciformes; family Percidae; genus Zingel; species Zingel zingel. The sequence goes on along the minus strand of CM042329.1, from coordinate 28,919,055 downwards.
ATTTCACTGTATGGGGAATTGGCAAATCCTGCTTGCTGAGAATATGCAGTGCACAGAAGCTGTGTGAGAAGGGGAAAGGGGAGAGGGGCGCGGGGGACAGTTCACCTCTGGGTCTCCCAAATGGAACGGTCCGGACAAGAAGGGGAATGGAATTGGTGGGCTAAAGTCAGTCACACCTCGACTTTCTTCCAAATAACGCACATTTCATTCATAATATTATAAATACAGGCCTATAGTTCCTGCACATTTTTGTTTTTCTGAATTGTGTGAAATGGCTAATAAAATAGGTAATACAAAACGATTATGTGGTCACCAAGGTGAATTGGTTTAGTCTTGACTTCTGGTCGTGAGTGACAGTGTTGGGGGGGATGGGAAATCTGATTGTCGAGTGCCAAATAAACAGAGATGGACAGGAAAAGGTCAAAGCCATGAGGTGCCCAATTTAGAAAATAAAGAAAAGAAGAAGACAAACGAGCAATAGATAAAAGTATGCAACTATGTTCTCTCTGTATGATTACGGTATCCATGTCATGAATGAAGGGCTAATGTCAGTGGTGTAGTCTACGTGATACGCAGGTATACGCAGTATACCCACTAAGAAAGCTCCAGGATTTCCATATACCCACTTAAAAATGCTCAATAACATGTAACAACATACTTTGCATTATTATTTTGATATATTTTGAATTGTCATCTGTTTTTTCTTCTTCACATAGGATAATTAAATGTATTTCCACAGAAAATTGGTGCATTAGTGTGTCAGAATGCAGGAAATAAGGTTGTTGATGCTCAATTTTCCTGGGGGAGGACACCCAGACCCCCCACTATGAAGGGGGTCTCGCCCAGGGTGTAATTCAATGTAGAACCGCCACTGGTCTGGACCAAAGTGGTGGACCAACTATTTGCATAAAGGTAGGAGAGTAAATATGAAAATATATTTTTTGAAATTTGGATGGAAGAAAACCTTTCATAACTGCAAATCATGACTCTTGAGAAGGACACATTGTCATGTCCAGTCTTTATATTGTTGAGCATTTTACGTTCAGCTGTCCAAACCTCCCTAGTGAGAAAATCGGTCACTTCCAGTTAGGGCTGGGTATCGTAAATTTCCGATACCGATACCAATACTGTGACTTCGATAACGGTTCCTAAAGGATACTTTACGATAAACGATACCAGTTTTATAAAACAAAAAGAAATGACAACATTACACATTACGGCGCAAATCTTTTGATCTATTTTTCAGCTCCTACTATGAGCCCCGTCTCTGTGTGCAACCTTGAGTTTTTCTTTTCCTGCGTGTCTCTACGATGTGTAACTTTAGACAGCCAATCACAAACATTATCAGATCTTGGTAGAAACATGCTGTGTGCTTATTGGCTCACTGACGCTGATGAGATTTACTCCTCAGGTATTGAATGACGAGGAATTTTTAATCACGATACTTCAGATCACTCAACAAAATCCCGACTGTTTGCTGTCCTGGCTCCCAAATGGTGGAATGAGCTCCCTATTGACCTATATCAGGATGGCCGAAAGCCTACACATCTTCCGCCGAAGGCTAAAAACACATCTCTTCTGACTACACCTCAGATAATCATAAAGGAAGGGAAAAAAATCAAAAATAAAAATATAAATATATATATATATATATATATATATATATATATATATATATATATATATTTTTATTTTTTTATTTTTTTTTTTTTTTTTTATTTTATTTATTTATTGCACTTTCATATGACTCTTTGTAGTTCTGCTTATTTAGAGCTGATGTACTTGCACTTACTACTTGTTGTCTGGAGTTTGCACCTTCAGGGTTGAAAGCACTTAATTGGAAGTCGCTTTGGATAAAAGCCATCAGCTAAATTACATGTAATGTTTAGAGGCAATTTGGTCGGTGCCTAAAAAGTATTGAATTTGGTACCCAGCCCTACTTCCCTCCGTCATTCAGTCAACATTTTCTCCCCTACACCAGGTAGGCTACACATTTCTTAGTGTAAAAAGTACGACTACTACTTCCTGCATGTAACTCTCCGTAAAAGCACAACGACAGAGCCAGGCTAGCCGTTATCCCCTCGCTTCCAGTCTCTATGTCAAGCTGAGCTAAGCTAAGCGAATAGACTCCTGGCTCTAGCTTCAATGCACAATAGTGTCAATCTTCTCATGTCACTCTCTACAAGAAAGCGAATAAGGGACCGTTCGGTATTTATGGAATGGACCACAGGAGAAAAATAGGGAAGGGTCATGTCTTTTTATTCTTTGTTGAGGGGAGGGTCATCCAATATTTTTTTGTCTAGGGGGGAGGGTTACCCAACTTTTGTATTGTATTTTGAGAACAGCAACATTTCAAAGTGACTTGTTTGGTCATATTTATCCATAGCTCCATGTAGCTCTCTCAGTCTCGGTCCCTATCGCTAGCAGATGGGTCCCTCCCTATTTAGTCAGCCAAACATTTTGAGCTGTAGCTTTAGAGACCGTGGGATTTCCCAAACTGAATAAATCCTGCTCGCTCATATAAACACAGAACTGCTTTGCTAGCTCTATCATGTTGTAACTAAGACATCTGATGAAAAAATAATGTATTCATTAGCATAATTGCCGTACTGTTTAAATAAACATCCAAAACACTGTACAAAAACATAACGGACCAGACGCAAGCTTTTATTTTGAAAAGTCAAAGCTTGCAGACTGTACCAAGCCGGGAGGGCATGAGACAGGAGGTCTCCAGGCTGCTAGGTAGAGCTGCCAAAGCTGAACATTATCCCAAAAAAACAATTTTCTCAGACGAGCATCAATATATATATATATTGATGCTCGTCTGAGAACATTTTTTTTGGGGATAATGTTCAGCTTTGGCAGCTTTACCTATATGCTAAAATATACAATGACTGAGGAAGCCTAGTGACGAGTCCATAGCAACCAGTGTTGAATTTGTTATTACTCAGTGTGCTTTGCTGAATGTTCTCAATGTTTTATTCTTTTATTTCATGTAAATACTAGTTTACTAGATGTGTAACTTAGTATTTGAAGTAATGCAGTAATGCAGGAAGTGTGCATTTAGTCTCCATGCTTATTGTGTTTCCACAACAATGTTAGTGAGTAAATCTACTGAAATGGCCACCACACAATAACAGAGGAGTGTGATGCGTAAAATGAGAATGCAGAGGTTTAGTCACATCTGTCATGGCTGTAAGAAAACAATGACTGTCTCTATGTCTTTGCCAAACTCAAACCAGTACAGAAGGCATCAATACATTGTTGGGGATAGTCATCCCTTTTTTTTCTATATCATTTTGGAGGGTTATCCAAAATGTATTGCTGGTGAAGGGAGGGTCAGGTCTGTTTTAACTAAAGATCCCAAAACTCCTCCGGTGGCCCCTGAAATAAATAATGAACAGTCCTTAAGTGTATTTAAAAAAAGAAAGCTAAACCATCCCTTTTTAAAATCTCACCCACTCAGTCACTTCCTGCAGAACATGAAGTTCTGCTGAACCCCCCCCCCCCCCACCCTCACCAAGTAGCAGTTTCTGGTCCCACTGTCGGGTTATTTATCTCCTCATACTGATATACGAGTGGATGGTTTAGTACCTGAGGGATAAACTGAGTCAGTGTTTATTTCTTCATTTCTCTTCTAATAGAAAGGTCTACTTTACCTTAGGCACACTGTGGTTCTTGGTGCGGACCACACATGTTTTTTCACATCTCAGAGACCATCATCCTCCAGGCCTCCACCCCCTCCTTCCCCCTGACTGCTCTACTCTCTCCGCCTCTTTCTCCTTATTTAACATACACAGAATGTCTTTTTATCCCAGCTGAAGCAAGCACTCCTTTCACGCAACTTATATTAATTACCATTTGCAAGTTGGCGTAGGTTTTGTTTCAACATTGGGATGGGACACATAACGGCGGGGGGTTCAAATAAAATGTGGGCGTCAAGCACTTAATTTCCTGAATTCTGGTGAATTTTACTATGCAACAATTTATGGTGCAAATGTCTTTTTTTATGTAAAGGAAATCATTATTCTCCTGTATTGTTGAAAACTTTTGTTTTCGGGATGTTTTTTTAGGAATCATGAACATCTCAACAAAGAATCTGTTAGGGAATGAGACCTTGTTAAAGCCATAGGCTCCAATGTTTAAATCTACTAATATCTATCTTTTTCATTTTTTCATTGCTGTCGATGTGTTCTTTAACCCTCCAATGTTGCAAAGTAGACACAATTCTTGTTTCCCATACATGTTTTGAGCCCCCTGAACATTTTAACCTCTTTTGGGGAGTGGATTGTCTTTCATATTTTTTTTAGGGGGACAAATCTACCTCTTCTAAATATCGGGGGGGGGGACGACAAATCCCCTGCACCCCCCCCCCCCCCCCCCCCCCCCTGAAATCTACGCCTATATGACCGTTTGAATGTCAATTTAGCTTTTGTTTGTTCTCACACATACTAGTCCATAGGTCAACTCAATAACCTGAGTGTGATTACATGTTGCTCTGTCGGATGTGCCCTGGCTACACTGCCGCCCACACTTGCCTCGTTGCATTACGTTTCACATGACAACCCTTACTCACACATGGCCTTGCCAGCATCTATACACCCACACACACACTGTTCTGCGTCCATGCTACCATACATTCCTGATGCTGACAAACAGTAGAGGGTGGTCGGCACGCCCCCAGTTTGGAGAGGCAGACAGGAGTACCGGCACGGAAGATAAGCAATGTACTGCTGTGGACGGGGTCAGCAGATAAACACTACAAACAATTACGCTATATTTAGAATATTTTCACTGCTTTACCTTGCTGTTAGACAGCCCTTTACGACGTGGGAACTACTGAAGCCGTTTTATCCATCTCCACTCTCTTCAAAGCCTCCAGACTCCTTTGACAAAAACTGTCATTTTACCTCACAGAACACAGGAGTTGATGGTGTACCGCTGCCTTGATCAGTTAGTTTGTTTGTAGTCTCGCATTGCCAGACCTTCCTCCACAGAGCTGCGGAGGAGGGTCTGGCTAGTCACAGAGCATTCTGGGATGGGAGAAAAACGTGCTCTGGTTTATTGACATTTCTTTAAACCAATCACAATTGTCTTTGGCGGTGCTAAGCTCTCAACGGAGCCCCGGTGCTGCTGCAAAATAGCCTCGGAATTTCGGAAAGGAACTTGTTTTGGTGAAACGTGCACATTCAAAAGTTATTTTAGTCGTGCAACAGAAAACTCAGATTGGACAGATAGTCTAGCGAGTTTAAAATTCCAACACAAAGAAAGCAGAAGGTACCGGACATCCGGCTGAAAAGGACATCCGGCGGAATCACGGAAGTGGAATGTCGTGGATATAGACTAGTTTGTTTGTGTTATTGTGTGATTTAAGTAAATCTGAACTAACCCTTTAAATCACCCTTTAAACTTCAGGGGTTCGATGGAGAAGTACCTTAAACAACCCCCACACAAAAAATCTGTGCTATCTCTTGAAGGCCTGTTGGGAATCCCAAACATCTGTCTTTGGAAAAGAACCACCTCCTCTAATGAGACTTACTTTTTCAAGGCCAATGAACTGAAGAGAGGATGGTGGGCCATGTTGTTGTCTAGACTTTTGCATACTTCAGACTTTTGTCTGTTTTACAGACTTTAACCCTTGTGTTGTCTTCGTTTCAACCTTGAAAAAAACACTTTTTTTCTGACGTGTGTGACGCCTTTTTTCACAATTTGTTTTTGCTTTTTCCAACATTTTAAATTTTTAAATTTTTCTTCTATACATTTTCAGCGCTTATTTCTACGTCCAATATTTTCTGATATAAACAAAAATTTAAAACGGGCCAATGTGACCCGAAGTCAACACAATGGTTAAAAGGTTTTGCACAAAAGCTTCAGGTATTAAACCGATCCAAAGAGTAAAATAGTTGGTTTCAAATCTGACGGTTACTTAAGAAGCAAAAGAACAAAATCTCAAACTCTGGCACCTTTAAATAACCATTGAATGACTTGGCACTTTGGCATTTGCGGGTTTGTAGACAAAAGTATCTGCTCTCCATGGGGTTTGGAGACGTGGCGCATAAAAGATCACAGGGCGACGGCACATCAGGCTGTTGTCATGGAACTTTCCAGGTTAGAAACAATGAATAGACGTTAAAAATAGCATTTCCACTGGCACATTGACTGTAGCTCAGGTGTGAGCGCTGATTGAAAGCATACATTATGGCGTTTCGTTTGCACACAGAAACAAACTTAAGTAATTTTAAGCAGTGGCACATGCAATTTTAGGGGTACCAAATATATTAAGCACAAGCAAGGGTGTAAAAGTGGTTTGAGAATGGGGGGTGGACACAAAACCAGGGGTCTGGGGGTCCTCTGCCAGAATTCTTTTTCTATTTGAATCCCATTTCATGCATTTCTACATATTTAGGAACTATGATGATACAAAATCCAAGAAATAATTAAGTAATTATATCATAATCATAATTATCATAATGATAACATCTACCAGAAAGTATAGTACTAAACTATGTATGAGATAAAGATGTCTTACTTTCTTTATTGTTGGCCGATAGCCAAGACTTAAGAGAATTATTTTATATAGTCAAAAATGTTCACAATTTGAAAGTGGGGTGGACACAAATGCGATTTTGAAAAGTGTGTGTGTGTGTGTGTGTGTGTGGGGGGGGGGGGGGGGGGGGGGGCATGTCCTGTCTGTTATACAGAACCACATTGAAGCTGCTATTGTAAAGATGTGGCACGACTGATACATCAAGACAAGTATAGCCACGGAGGACTGCTTTTATTAGCACAAGGCTGAAAATTACTTTTCACACACTAAATAAATCCTGGTGATTTCCAACAATATGAAAAATAATTATAATTTTGCCTCCTCCTTTCGGTCTTTAAATATTCCCAGCGCTGATCCCCTTCCTCTCATCCTCCTGCAATGTCCTCCTCTTCTGCAACCCTTCACCCCAGTGTGTTAGGAAATGTAATTAACCTTTATGGATCGGCTCTTCCGGAGGCCTTTTCTCTTGTTACTTTACACCACTCAACAGTATCTCAACAGTCACGAGCTCCTTTATGTAGCTTCATGAGAGGGTGGACACAGAAGCCAGAGATGAGTCCACTGTAGTGTGTCAGGCTGAGTGAGCACTTACATTCTGCATCTTTTTTTACGCGTGTGGGGGGGTTAAAATGATTGAGTGTTTTGTAGGGCTGGCACCATATGCTTTCATCCCTTTTCGATTCTTTCACGATACACGGGTGCCAATTTCGATTTATTTTTTTTCCCCTTCCTTAACCAAAACAAAAGTTCAATAATACACTTCTGGAGACAATAGATATCATGAGACATTTCTAAAAACTAGCTGTTTTCTAAAAAGAATGCACATCACATGTCAGTCAGTCCGTCTGACATTTATTTCATGTAAAGATGTACGTAACATGGATTTTCTGCATTACGATGAAGTCGCCGTCGACAGTATCGTATAAACAGAAAATATTTAGGTGAATCATTGGTAAAAAGAAAAGAAAAAATATTGATGCTAGGGAAAAGAATTGATTTAAAAAATAAAAAAAAAATCTTTTTTAAAGCCTAGTTCAGCCTATCTCTCTCTCTCTCTGGGAAGTATGCTAAAGAGTGGCTGGCCCTCGACCTTTGAAAGGAGATGGTCCTGAGACAAAAACATTCCTTTAGTGAGAATGTGTTGCAACAGAGACAAACATAATTATACATGAACAGGATTGGATATTAGAGACTGGCCGAATATTCTCGTCCCCTGACCTATGACCTTTGAACCTTTGAAACAACCTGATGTTGTCTAAGCTATCCCTTAGTCATCATACCACAACATCTTTCTGGAAATTCCACCACAATGTTAATACCTAGAATATAGATTGTCCATTAGTTTGTATGAATCACATACAAACGTCTTGTTTCAAAGTACTTACTCAATGGTTTGTAAGTAACAGCAAAAACTAGCAATTACCCACATGTCAAAATACATTTTTCCAAAGGTGTGTGTGTTTTAGAATTATGAGCAGGAAGTAATTACAGGGGAAACAAAGCCGTGCGTCCTGATGCATTCTAAAGCAGACCTTGCCAACAACCCACTTTGTTTTTTCCCCGCATGAAATTATGCGCCCACCACGGCGTATAATTAGAAATCAATTAAACTCCATATCACACATCCAACTAACTTGTATTGAAAAGGAAGTGAGGACTGTACTTGTAGGACTATATATTGTTGGGTAGTTTAATTTATAATAAAACATGGTACTTTATAAACTACATGCGCTTTGTGTGCACAAATGTACAATGAGTAAAAAGTACAATATTGCCCTGCAAAATGTAGTGGAGTAGAAGTAGAAAGTGGCAAGAAAAGACTCAAAGTACAAGTTCCCTTAAATTTGTACTTAAATACAATTCTTGAGTAAATCTACTACAGTCCACCACTGGTTTGCAGATGGCAGAGAGTCAATATCTTTTTGATGAAATTTTAATTTTTCATTTGAATTACAATAAAAACAAATGCAATAACATTTGTATATCAACAAAGCAGCAGGCGAAGCAGGTGACGCACTACATTAGAAAGACTCAGACAGACAAAGGGTGGGGCGTAAGTGTGAGTTGAAGTTGATACCGTGCAAACATGTATGTGCAGTTGTGGTGTGTGTGTATGTGTGTGTGTATGGAGGGTAGTTAGGGTTAGGACTAAAGATGTTGGATCCTACAGTTTCCATAACGCAACTCCATGGTGTCTTTTCTGTAGCAGCTCAGGAGCAACACGACCTCCGAACCACATGACGACACGTTTATTCCTACGCTCCAATACCACCCACAGGAGCGTTTTATAAATTAGCACCCCTAGAGGTGGCAGGAAATACGACCCTAAATATGTAACGAAATGGTCACAGTTTTCAACATGCCGTTTAGGGGGTGAAACCATCGCAGTTTGGTTAGGTTTAGGCACCAAAACTACTTAGTTAAAGGCATACTATGTAACTTTTCCCTCTTCGGTCCCCCTACAGGTTGTCTCATTGGAACTACAGCTTTAAGTTTATAAAAAGATTGTGGTTTTGATTTAAATCAGTACATCTGTTACGTTACTTCCCTTCCGGTTAGGCATGTGGTATAGATCGTGATGTAGTTCTGTTAGTTCCGTAAAGCAAAAAGAATGCCGTTTACTTTTATTTAATAAAATGGCACACAAACTCCAGTCTCCTGGGTGAAAGTCCTGTGTTTGAGTGACCAATCCACCACCCCAACCTTCCTCCTTATGCAGAATTTCGCGCTCTTATACAGTATTGCAACACTTTACTTCCTGCTTGCCACTATAAACGGAAATATGAATCGTAATTGCTGCTTGAACAAAGAACTTATGTGGGCGTATTTCGGAGGAGGACAGCCTTCACAGAAGTTACATCCACGTTGGAAGATTCTGGGGCCGTTTCACCAATTTGCAACATGCATTCTGTGATTTGCAACATATTTCCTTCTTGTGTTCATTTTGTCATTTTAAATGACAATAATAAAAAAAAAATCTTCAAATAATTAATTGTGAAACATGTCTCCGCCACCGTTTACGATCTGCGTGTAAGCAGTAGGCTGCAATAAATTGCTATTGTTAAATGGGCCCCTGTACCTCAGGATTTACGTTCCATGCCAATATTCAGCGGCAACGCAGGAAGTATTGTGCCCTTCATGTTGCACAATAATGCAGATTGATGATTGTGTAGCACAACTGATTTTCAAGCAGGAGACCAGAGTTTGCATCACAGACCTGCAATTCACATGTGCCTCTTTATTAAAGACAACCCCAACCTTTACCTAACCTTACTCAAGCCTAACCGTACTGTAGAAGCCATGTGCAGATGTTTTGGAAAGGAAAACATTTCAACAAAAAATTAAATTTAAAAGATTCTTGTCTGGTGATTAAATTGTCTTTAGACAGTCTGTACCCGTTAAATGCCCAAGTAGTTGGGATAGTGTTCATTGTGGGTTCCCCAGCCTATTAAATCATAGGAGAATATTTTTGTTTGATCGAAGACATTGAATGAAGGTCCATGAAAAGAAGAAAAAGAGACGATAAAAGACAGAAATGATTATGTGAAAATGTATCAATTTGCATCCCCAGATAATACTTTCAGTCATCAAGAACATGAGCTCATGTTAATGCAGGAGCAAATTAGTGCCAGTTGAGTACTTGTGTGTGTGTGTGTGTGTGTGTGTGTGTGTGTGTGTGTGTGTGTGTGTGTGTGTGTGTGTGCGCGCGTGCATGTCTTGATATGAATAAAATAAGCATGCGTGTTTGGTTTTATTCATTTCAACCCTCAAATTAAACAACAGCTGCTGGATAGAAATGCAAATGTATCTGCATTTTGATTTGACTGAGTATGAGGGACGTCCTCCCCGGCTTCCTTCCTCGCTCCTTGAGATTTCTCCTGTAATGGTTATTTCTGAGAGCGGAGGAGAGGAGTGCTCATTCACTGGCGGTCATAATGACCCTTCTCTAGCCATGCAGAATGGGATGGCTTTTGGGGTATTGCTTACTCTCTGTGCCCAGACATTGAACTCTTTTAGCCTCAAACTTTGGCGCTGACTGGCATCCTTCAGAAGGTGCACATACAAAGACGCTGGGGGCAGACATGCAAAAACACACACACACACACACACGCATGCACGCACGCACGCACGCACGCACGCACGCACGCACACACACACACACACACACACACACACACACTGTAATTGCAAATGCCTGAGAAAATAAGGTTTTGCATTTTGTTTGTTTGATGACATCACTTTGGGCTTAACGAAATGGTGTTTTTTTAAATATGCTTGTTCACTACTTTCAGACATTTTATAGATGATAATGATTATAACATTTGTTTTTTGCAGCCCTATTTGAAACCGACTGATCACATAACACAGCAGTTCAAATGCTTTGTAAGATGAAGTTTGAGGTCATTTGAAGTGATGACCTATTCATTATATAGACTATGTATATATTAGCTAATTAAATTGATTATTTAATTTCATTAAATTGGACTTTTGGCAGTGTAGTAGCCCATGCTACTCCATTGGTTTTAAGTTGACGTTGCAGATCCAGCAACAGTCCGTCATCCCTCAGTAAACTTCTTCCCAGGAGCCAGATATCAGCAATGACTCCTCTTCTCTGTTCTCCTCCTCTGTTTAAAATCTGCTATGCTGCCAGCCATCCAGCATCACTGAGCCTTCGCCACATAGCCTACTGTAGACTATTATATGGAAATACTCATTATTATCAGTAGGATACAGGCATACCTACTATTGATGTCAGTCTACCTCTCACCATGGATACAAACTGTTTGAATGCTGCGGTCCATCAGGACCAAAACCTCCGGCCATAAAAAAAGAACCAGTTTGTTCCCCTCTGCAGTCAGCCCCGGACCCCCACTGACACTCAACCCCTCCCCCCCCACCCCCATCCCTAGTCAACACACTTTGCGCTAACCTTCATCTTTTACATCTGCCCATAGCACATACTATATATATATTCTTTGAAACTTTGCACTCAACCCATTCAGCCTCTTTTTTAAAATGTATTTTGTGTGTATATATATATAATTTATTTTTTTATTTCATATTAATGTTTAATATATGTATGTTTGTTCATGTATGTCCTCTCCTCCTCCCCCCCATCTCACTCACTCACGCTTCCCACCTCCCCCTCAGCCTCTCTCCTCTCTCCTCTCGTCTTCCTTGGACTGCAGCAGAGAACCCGCTGCTGCATCGGAGAAGAAAAGAACCAAGAAATCTCGGCGCGATGTTTTCTATCTCCATCTCTGTCTGTGTGACTGTGTAGGGACGGGGGAGCCAGGGAACGGGCGACTTATCGAGCTCGGTACGATGCACCTGGTCCTCTGCAGGCTGTGAGTATTTCTTTCCTTTTAAAAACGTGCCAAACTATAACTTCATCTCCCTCTGCACTCCGTTGTATATAGTGGAGCATAGACGGCATCTTTATTCGCCTTTTTTTTTTGATCATGGCATATGCAAAATGGAAAGAGGAGATGTCGCATGCATCTGGTGATTAAAATGTCCTTGTTGAATAATGGCAATACATTTATTGAATAAAGCCCCCGTGCGCATTATTGACGGGAAAGTTAGGGAACTTTCTGAGAGTTGTCCAGCTAAAGCATCGTTTAAACAAATCGCATCACATTAAATCAGAATAGCCTGTGTATTTTTATTCAGAGGATATTCTAAAACACGCACCTGATATGTTCTTATTCAGTTTGTTTTATGGAACGCAGCAAAAAAAGGGATCTTGCGCACAATTTAACCTGCAGTTTAGCGACTTTCCAGATGTTACGTGTGTGTGTGTGTGTGTGGTCGTAGTAGTGATGGTGCCTGGGGTGTTACCATCCTGACGTGCTCAATGGTCGCGGAAAGATTGGTACACACACGGCACGGCGGAGGCAACCCCCGAGCTTTCCAGTACGCGCAGCGCGCACATGAGAGAGAGAGCGAGAGAGAGAGAGAGAGAGAGAGAGAGAGAGAGAGAGAGAGAGAGAGAGAGAGAGAGAGAGAGAATCAATTACTCTGAAGTCCGAGCTCGATGCAGTGTGTGGGGGGGACAGCCCAAAATCTAATTATGGGACGCGACTTGCGTCAAAAGACTCCGCTGTGATTGATGCTCTTCCTGTACAGTGGTCTGTGGGCCGTGTTCAGCTGCTGGAGCCGCTGTGTCGGCTGCAGTTGTAGCTACAAGATCCAAGTGGAACAAAGAGGAGGAAAGTGACAGATTAGTTTTACATGAAGCTGTTCCAGCCGGCAGGGGCGATTCAAGGATTTTTTATTTGTTTAGGGGGGGCCAGTAATCAGTCAGGGGTGGGGGGAATTTGATCAGAATACAGCATAGAAATTCTTCTTAGAAATATAAGAAATATTGGATAGGATAGATTAACACAATGCAATTCTGCTAAATAAATTATTAGCTATTAGTTACCCTTGTTTTCATTTTAAACTAATTGTAAATCTGAATACAATACACATTTTCTGTAGGCTCAGTCAGCCACTTTAAAAAAAAAACCAATTCCAGTGCTGGTTCGATGGTATCAATATCAAAATATAATTATGGATAGTCGTCATGGAAACATTAATTGGTCATGTGACAAGGGCTGGGAAAATTGGCAGAACAGGCAGCAAAGTGAGTACTTTGATCCAATGGAACTCACAATTGTCAGATTTACTGCACTCTAGCCCAATGGATTGGGGGGCAATCATATTTTGGGGGAGGGGGGGGGGGGGGGGGGGTTCCACCTCGTGCCACCTCGTGCCCCCCTTCTAGCCCCTGCCCACAGCAGGCTGAATGGGAAATTAGATTAGAACAAACATGTAGACATCTAACCAGGTGTTTGCTGCAGGACAGTTCTCTGACTGGATAAAGGCTCAGTTTGAATAGATATTTGTCTAACACCTGAGTCAGTAAATGAATGTTTGCCTCCTGTATGCCTCAGTGTTTGCTTTAGCTCAGCAGATGACAATGCAGGCATCTATTCAACAGTTATTATTGGTTGTTAGCTCAGCTTCATCTAAACACAAAAGGAGGTTTGGCTTGCATGGGTCTGCACCACATGTCATGATGAGGGCCAAGGCAGAAAGCCAGGATGCATATCTGTCGGCCAATCAGTAGCCTGGAAAGAGGAGAGAGAAGAACATTGTCAAGCAATTCAAATGTGCAACCACGCTGAAAAAGATGGTTACAGAAGACGACCGAAAAGCACATATGGATTCTTAATGGAAACACAGTTGAGTGTCCCTCATATCTCACCGTGGTAGATGATATAGTCTGTATGTTGCACTTTATGACTCCCAAGCTGCCGACTAGGATTCAGTTTATACATGCCAGCAAAGGTAAAGATGTTCAGTACAAAAATGAGTCCTAAATTTAGTCAAAATACAAAAAACATAGTCTGTTTTTGGACAAATAAACACAAACAGTCCAGCAGTCCAATTGTCATGAATGATTTAAGACAGAGATCTTCAACAGGGTCTCCGGGGCCCCTAGGGGGGCCTCCAAATTATTGTTCATTTTTGAAAGTTTTCTTCAAAAATTAAAATGTCTTAAGATGAATCCAAAATATTATTAGCAAATATAAATCACCATTGATGATAGGCTTACTGACCTAACGTAGTCACTAAGGTAGCCATCCACAGATATGGTTAATCCTAAGGATTTGATGTGCCACATGCATGTTTAACAATTATTATTTTAATAGCTTAGTATTCTATGCAATACAAAGGTATGCATAATGGCTTTAGGCCACCCTATACGTTATAGTAGGCCCAATTATTAATTTGCAACTTTATTTTATACAATGCATGTAGTAGGGGGTCCCTGCTCCATCTCTCTTTCAGTTGCGGGGTCCTTTGTTTAAAATACATCGAAGACCCCTGATTTAGGATGAAAGTTTGCTTTCGTTCTGAACACACCCTTAGAGGAGCTGGTAGGTTGTTAGACAAATTTTTGCTAGCTGTTTCTCCCTGTTTACAGTCTTTATGCTAAGCTAACGGCTGCTGGCTGCAGTTTCATATTTACTGTACATAGAGAATGATCTTCTCACTTGACTAATTGGCAAGGAAGCAAATAAGTGTATTCCCCAAATATGTAACTATTCCTTTAATTCTGCCCCAAAAAATGCAGGTGTATTTGTTTTAGTAAAGTGAATATCAAAGAAAAATCTTGATAGACAGACCCATTTCAATTTAGCCAGCTGCTATGGGCATCCACACAGGGACCCCCACAGCAGCTGGCTAAACTCCAGCAGCCATCATTATATACAAACAATTGTGTGTGTGTGTGTGTGTGTGTGTGTGTGTGTGTGTGTGTGTGTGTGTGTGTGTGTGTGTGTGTGTGTGTGTGTGTGTGTGTGTGTGTGTAATTAGGCGTTTAGACAGAAAACTGCCCTGCATTAAAAAAATACAAGGGGCTGTCAGGTACTGGTGAGAGGATGTAATACATGAACTATGTACATGGGTATTTGCTGACCTACAGTACACATATCTTATCTGCATAACAACAAAGTGTGTACTTTTTAGAGCTCTCAAAGACCAGGGAAGTTGTAAAACAAGGGAAGTAAGTAAACACCAATGAAATACAGGGAGAAGTTGATCTGCTGCAGCTGTTGCAAACTTGACACTGTTTTTTTTTTTGTGGTATTTGACCCTATTTCCAAGCAAATTTCTATCTTTTTTATTTTATTTTTTTAAGTTTTAGCAGCCCAAAAGCTGATCACAATTCTCTTTTAGGATATTGCATATAACTGTATGATGGTTTTTGAAGTCCTGCGTTTATTTCTTCTGTCAAAACCTGACTTGTGCAGCATCTGCTGAGCTTGGCGTGTAGTTTTATTCACACAATGTGCATTAGCAACTGCCCAATGCAGCCATTTGTGGGCACCGCAGAACGCCTGTAGGGCTCTACACACACCGCTTGCATTTACATATCGTCGATCAGTGTATTCTATGCAGATACAGGATCTTCTCTGAGTAACTTGCATGTTAATATTCCCCGCTTCAAAAACACAATTTCTCCCGAGAATTTTTTGGTAATACAACACTGCAGAAAAAAATTCTCCATTTCCTCCTGCACAGTGTGAGTATGTCTCCCAATGTCCCAGAGAATGAACCTGCATTGTGTGTGTGTGTGTGTATGTGTGTGTGTGTGTGTGTGTGCGCGCGCATCTGCGTTTGTGTGAGTGATTAATGAACGTAGCTGGATGGCGTCAGCGGGCCATGACAGCACGACTGCGAGGAAATCATTTCTCCTCTCTCCGTGGACTGCTGATTCAGAGCTCGCAGGAATTTTTAGCTGATTGCTAAAATCACATCATAAGGGTGCTGTTATAATAACCCCAATCACAGCAGATGGCGAGGAGAGTGGCCATCAAAAATGAAATGAAAGTGGTCATAGATGATGTTAGCTTGCCTGTTCATGGGGGGAAAGGCCAAGATTGTTTGGTTAAAATGTGGTAGCTTCTTGTATGAACTTAATGTATCTTCTCCATCAGCAGTATGCGTTGTGTAAAAACACTGCAGGCTGTAGGTTGCTTCAAAAGAGGACTGGACATTTGGACTTTAAATAATTATCTCTGTAGCTCAAAGTGCATGAAAAGACTTGTAAATGTCAGCATTAATGACCATTTGCATAAGGAGGAGAAAGCTTAGCTTATCATGAATAATGAAATGTCAACGGAAGAGGAGTATCTTTCATATTCTGCATTGCCATCAAGAAGATGACTTTGGAATTCTTGGCGCACTCGGATGAGAGAGACGGAAGGATGGAGAGACTGAGAGCAGAAAGAAAGAAAGAAAGTGAAGCGAGATGGGAATCCACCGATCAGCATGGAGGAGATGAATTGAGACCAGGGATTATACACAGTCCTGGCTGCCTGTGTTGCACCATTATTCATTACTCCTCCATTATAAAAAGTGCTCTCAGTGTTGCAGTGCAGCGAGTTCATTGGCTATTTTCTTCTTGGCCATTTGGTGCAGAAACTCTCCGAGCATATCATGAGGTTTATCACAGAGTTCGACCTTTAGTCTCAAACTCTAAGCACTCAGCTGGAGGAGCCGCGTCGCTGGGAATGAGTTTGGGGAAGTTTGCAAAAAGGACCATGCTCAATGTATGTAGAAAAAGACGTCTAATCCTGTAATGTGCTTTTTTGAGACAGTGTCATATGGTGAGCATTGACTGCCCTTTCAGTACACTTATTTGAATATTAGAACATGAAAGCTGAGAGGTGATGAAACCAAGTTAGATATAAACATCAGAACACACTCCTTTTACTGAAATACCGACTTGAAAAACTCATCCCTTTTGCCTCCATGCTTAAAGTAAACTGATGTGGGAGTTGATGCAGTGTAAATTCCCACAGCGGCAGAATCTTTTTCTTTATTGTCCTGAAGCCATAGGATGGGAAGATTTTTCTCGTTGGCCTTGAGTTTAGACACATCCGTGGCCAGGGGGAATCAGTGTCTCATCATGTGGCCGTGCACAAAGTTAGTTAGTAACCCATTTCCTACTTTATTTCATTGCTGCATTGCACCAAAATCTCTCGGGCTGCTTTAACTCGCTGTGGAGCCCCGGCGCTTTTGTTCAAATGACAGATCCCGACTGATGTTTTATCTAATCCTGCAGAGCAAAGGTGAGCAGAAACACCATACATCAACCTGCCACATTCTGTTTGGGCACTTAACCCAGTCGCAACACCTCAGTGTATTCTTTCCACTCCAGGGACTGCAGGTACATAGAGAGCAGCATGTTAAGCCTAAAATACCTTTTTCTTTCTATTTAATGATGGACACAATCATATATGGCTGCATTGTGTCATCTTATCACTATTGACATTGAGACACTCTGCTATTGAATGCTACTAGAATACTGATGTAGAGATATTTCCACCATGGATAACTGAAACCAGAACATCTGTAAATGAATTATTTCACAGATGATATAATTTCTGTTTCAGATAAGATAAGATACGCCTTGTCTTCTATAGGAGAAATTTGTCTTGGGCAGTCGAGAGAACAAAAAATGGCGACACATCGTACATAAACACACAATAAACATACAATAGTCTCATACAAAATGTGATCAACTACAGTAAACATTCAATAATCTGCTGCACATCCTCCCCCTCATATTGCACATATATACTACCCAGATTGCACAGTTCCCATTACGGACCAAATTAAAAGATGCATTAAACAATAAACACAAAATGCATCATTTATACACATTGTTATCACTAGGGATGTCCCGATCAAGTTTTGTTCGGCCCAGATCTCGAGCCAAGTCCTTATAATATTGTAACAAATCTGATCATAAACTTATATTTACCTAAATGTTGATTTAAAAGAGTGTGTTGAAAGCCCTGATTCCAAACTATTACTTTTATAATCTAAGATCATTGAATATTAAAATGGGAGAATGTGAAAGTAACATGAAGCAATACACTAGAGAGAAGAAGTATTGTTGTTGGACTTGTTGGGGCTACAAATGATAACTAACTAACTAACTAACTATTAACAAAAACATTACTTTTAAAAAAAATATTCTAAATATAGTATACACTCAAACTGATAGAGATTATTATATATAGTGTTTAAAATGCATTTAGCTGCTGCCCCCGTCCACCGCCATCTACTAACACACTGACTATGGAGAAGTCAACACAACATACAACCCCACTTCAAAACATCCAAACTATCCCTTTAAATGCCTACTAGAAAGGTGTGTACACGTTGACTTGTGCTTCCTTTCATTTTGATGTTGCCTTTCTTTAAATAATTGTTCATTTCTTATACTGAAGTTGCATTGTTGAAACTGTATGACAATCTATATAAGCATATAAAGAGAATTAAAAAGTAAGACCGGTGGGACTGGCCCGTTCTGGGAACGGCCCGTTCTGGGAACGGCAAGGATTGCGGGTGGATTATGTGTATAGAGCAACGGCTTATACATTGTCCCATACAAGCAGCCTAAAATCTCATATTTTATCTGCTTTAATATTTTTAACTGTTTTAACTGCTCTTTAATATTTAATTTCTTATACTGCACTGTAACTTTTATTCTCATATTTTATCTGTTATTCATTTTTTAATAATTTTTATGTAAAGCAGTTGTAGCTCAGTCCGTAGGGTTTTGGGTTGGGATCCCCAGTTCAAGTACGGCTGGTTCAAGTATGGAGCGTGGACTGGTAGCTGGAGAGATGCACTGCCAAAGTGCCTTTGAGCAAGACACCGAACCCCCAACTGCTCGGAGTGCTCAACCATGTGTAGCCCCCTCTCTCTGACATCTCTCCATTAGTGCATGTATAGGTCTTGTTTGTGCATGTGTGTGTATTTCGGGCCATGTGTGTAACTGTAACTATGCCAACAGAGAATGCAACAGTGAATTTCCCCTTGCGGGATAAATGTCGTCGTCTTCTTCATCAAATATCCAAACTATCTCTTAAATAACAGAAGATGCAGAGTGTATTAGATCAGTCAAATGGCCATGAAAATACTACTTCACATGTCTGTTGCATGTGCAGTGTATTTGTCTGTACTCTGTAATTGCCCTGTCAACAACAGTGTTGCTGGAGGGCTTTGGAGTGTAATGTGAGCGTCTAAAGCTTACTGTTGTTTCTCCCGCAGCAGCCGTTTGGCCTGGTGGCCGCTGGCTGCAGTGTGGCAGACAGACGTTTCCGTCCTGATGTGTTGACAGGTCTTCTGAGAGGCCATGCCACAGTGGAGAGAGCCCTAAGGGGAGTCAGCCACACAGGCTGACATGTAGTCCCAGCGTAGAAACACAGACATTAATAAGCTCTGACAGAAAACATGGTCTCAAAAGCCACATTTCCAAGAATGTAACATTTCTGAATGCTTAATACAAATGACCAGGGCTGACAGGAACTGTAGAGTCGGGCGATATCTGTGGCTCTGTCATTACGAGCAACCCCTTTCACATATAAAGAATTTTGTGAACCATTGGTTATATACAAATATTGATTAAAGCAGCTTTAACACACACATGAGAGTAGTAATTATCTCATCTGACTCTTTGCAAGAAAGCCAATAAGCATATTTCCCACACTATTCCTTTTAGAATTTTAATCTCTAATTGAAAGAAAAACCATTAATAAAATACTGTGGTGGACTTTTGTACAACAGAAATTTTGTGGGAGTCTTGTTCAGAATGTGGTCTGATTGTAAAAATTCTTCCTGAATTAAGGACCAGGAACACATGCCTTCGGTCAGACGGTGAGGGTCGCTGATGATGTTGCGAGCTTCCTGCTATCACAACTTGTTTGACAGTGAATGTTCTGTATGGGTGAGAGAGGAGCCACAGATGCACTGTTTTTGTTGGCAATTCATTCAGCTGTCTGTAATATTTTATCTGCACTCGTTTTTGTCGATGGGTTGGCATCAAAACTGAGCAGAAATGGGGAAGTTACCTTTCGTTGGATATGATGCAAACAGTTGTGGTTCTCATAGGAAACAGAATTTTCTTTTCACAATACAATTAAAATAGCATTATACAGTGAATCATTTTATTTCCATATTCTCTTCTTACTAATGCATTTCCACTTCATTAGTAGATTGCATTTTGCATCAGCTTCAGTTTGGCTATCTCAGTGTAAAATGCTCTTCTGAAGTTCTTTTCAGTGTGCCAAGAAATACTGCAGTTAAGTATTTGTGACAGACAGCTTTTAATCATGCTAAACTTGCTTTTCTCTTTCTGTCCCCACAGGCTGGTGGTCTCTTCTGCTGAGCTCTGACAGGGCCGAGGATCTTTCCAATTTGAGATCAACTTTCTCCCTTTCAGCAGTGTCTGGCTTCTCCCATCCAAAGGATTTAGACATCATTACTTAATCATTAGTGTCCTGGCAGCTGACTGGCTTTTTCAGCACTAATAAACTGCATTAAGTCTGTCCGGGAATAGAAAGAAAGAAAGAAAAAAAGAAAGAATAGTCACCTTACATTTGTAGAATCTGGTGGAATAAATCTCAGGCTAAATAGATTTGAACTAAAATACTTTTAGTGCCAAATTTCTTTGTGCCAATATGGATGAAACGCAAAACGGCAGGACTTTGGCTAAAGGTGCCAAGGACATCGCTAAAGAAGCCAAGAGGCAAACTGCCAAAAATTTAAGCAAAGCTGTTGATCGTGCCTCAGATGAATACTCCACTCATCGCAGCTATAACCGCTTCCAAAACGAGGACGAAGAAGACGACAACTACAATACTTACGGTCAGCAAGACGGTCACTACGCCGACAACGCGGGCAACGACGAGGACGAGGCCTCCAGTGACGCCACGGAGGGCCACGACGACGAAGATGAGATATACGAGGGGGAGTACCAAGGCGTGCCTGCCCACAGCGATGGGAAGCATCGGGACGGGCAGGTGGCTCTGGGCCAGCCGGTTTCTGACAGCCTAAAGAGCCGCAAGGAGCTGGAAAACGAGAGACAGGCCGACGAGGAGGAGCTCGCCCAGCAGTACGAGCTGATCATGCAGGAGTGTGGCCACGGGAGATTCCAGTGGCAGTTGTTCTTCGTACTCGGGCTGGCACTCATGTCAGATGGCGTGGAGGTGTTCGTAGTGGGCTTTGTCCTACCCAGTGCCGAGACAGACATGTGTGTCCCCAACTCTGGTGCCGGGTGGCTTGGTAAGCATTTGCATTCCACACTTTTCTGAGTTGTTTAAATTCGTACACAGATACATTACATGTCTCACCTGTTGGTAGTGACCCCCCTCAACCATCAGACTGGGAATTACAGCCTAAAGATCAACTTTTTTTCTTTTTTTTTTTAAAGATTATTTTGTTGGGCATTTTAGGCCTTTAATTCCAGGACAGATGAAGACAGGAAAGGGGAGAGAGAAGGGGAATGACATGCAGAAAAGGGTGTGCCACTGCACCATGACATCACTGTTGGGTTGGGTTTAAGGTGTCACCACTTGTAGTCTTGCATTGCCAGACCTTCCTCCACAGCGCCGTGGAAGAGGGTCTGGCTAGTCCACACAGCCTCTGCAAAATAGCCTCGGGAAGGAACTTGTTTTGGTGGAACATCTGTTAGTTTAAAAGTTGTTTTAGTCGTGCAACAAAAACTCAGATTGGACAGATAGTCTAGCTAGCTGTGTTCTGAGTTTAGAACAACAACACAAAGAAAGCGAAAGGTGACGGACATCCGGCCAAATGAAGGACAACGGAGCCATCCCGGATGTGAAACGTTGAGGATATAGACTACACCAACTTTCTTCTCAATCTTTTTACTCTTTCAAAGCTCAAACTGTTTGTTAATTTGAGTTCCGTGGTCCGATAAAACTTTTTCAGTTATTCCACAAGAGCAATTTCTGTTTGTGCTTTTGTACATTGCTTTTCTCACTGGTTTGAGGGGGGAGAGGCTCAGTTGAAAAAAAGGTGGTGTCATATTTCCGTGCACCAATCAGAGTTTGAGCATCATTTGAATTAACAAGATAAGGAGCCTACAGTCATGCTAGCTTTTCTGTGAGACTGTGCACGATGCTTTAAGCTAAATCTGCATGCTAAAATGCTCACAATAACAACATTGTGATTAGGGTTCACGATCTTAGTTTAGCATGTTAGCATGCTAACATAAGCTAATTAACACATAACAAAGTGCAGATGAAGCTATCTAGATGACATCTGTGGGGATGTTTGCTTATTGTTAGCCGTGTCAGTAAAATCTGATCAAAACACACCCTTCTAGTCCCGTTGAAGCAGATTAGCGGAATAAAAAAACAAAAGTTAAACTCTTAAGAATCTTTGATTGTTGCTTATTTAGTGACAACCAAACACAACGTGATCGAAATCAGTGATTGAATGAATGGAAACTGTCAGACACAGTCAACATTCTTACTGTTGATGTTATTGGTGAGTGACAGAAAGAAGTCCTAAATTTGATGTATAGTGAGCCATCTGAAGTTCATCTGGCACTGCCAGAAGCCAGCTGAAAGTCAACTTTGCGGGCATGGAGATGGATTCTGATACAGTCGGATGAAAGTAAATGACATGAAGTTCCAGATCG
The DNA here is from genome assembly GCA_023566125.1 of Zingel zingel. Lineage (NCBI taxonomy): Eukaryota > Metazoa > Chordata > Actinopteri > Perciformes > Percidae > Zingel > Zingel zingel. The sequence continues at coordinate 28,896,493 of CM042329.1, read as the reverse complement.
GTAGGAATATTTGGCCGTTTTCCTGCTAGCAACCTGCTAATGATGTGTGCTGTTTATGACCTGCAGGGCTGTGCATGGAGAGTATAGCGGTGGGTGACACTTGCAACTCTAATCTCGTTGCTTTAGGAGCTTGCCAGCAGGTTGTCATGGCACCAGGTATTTGGGGTATGAGTAGGAGGTGTGTCATGCTACTGTAGAGCTCCCACACTCGGGAAAAGTTGTGTTTGTGTGCCACTAATGTGTCTGTATGCGATTTGGCTACATTATTTGTCTCACTAATATCAGAAATATGTCTGCACAGCACCGGCCAGCTTTCTTTATATATTTTTGTGTCTAGGCTTCGTGTTAAATCAAAGCATTAGTCACTTATCTTTCCTATATAAAGATCAAAAGAAAACATGTTTTGTTTTGTCTTTTCAAGTACGATTGTATGATTTTGTAACCCAAAAGAGAATGCCTACCTTGTTGTTGTTGTTTTTTTGGAGAAGAATGGTTTATTATTCACCCAGATTTCACCCCTATTGTGACTCATCTCTCAGTGGGAGACAGGATGGAGAGGAGAGAAAGAATGAGTCATTTTTACCAACTTACACACACACACACACACACACACACACACACACACACACACACCCTGCATAAATAAAAGATGTGTGTATATGTTCACTTGTGAGGAATAAACCTTACATCATAGAATTGATTGGTGTTTTTTTAGCACAGTTTCTCTGTGGCTGGTAAAAGAATCATGGGAGAAATAATAAAACAGAGAAAATGATACAGATATCATCCAGCACAGGCAAATCTGGTTACAGCACAATCTTTAGCTCAAATTACACGGCATGATCTAATGCTTGAGCATTAAGCTGTCATTACAAATGTAATTCATTCACATTAAATGGTTCCTAATGATTGAAGTGCAGTATATGTGCATAGGAACACAACCAGCTGCAGTAGCACACTGATGGGTGATGAGGTTTATTTTGGCTGGATCATATTCTGTGTGTTGCATCAACAACATACACAGAAATAGATATTGATTTGGCAGAAAGTTGTTTTTCCAGCAGTGTGTGAACCAGTGTTATGTCAGGACGACGGCCGTGGAGTTTTAGAAAGGAGTGTGAGGGACGTGAGGGACGTCAAGCACTTTGTTTGATGCATACTGACCCCTTGAATCTGAAATTATTTTTGAAAAAATAAGAGGATATTTCATAATGCATCAACAACAAACATAATTTACAAAAAAAATGCAAACAGGAAATATAAATGTACCTTTTAATAATAAGCACAGCAAACCGTTTAGTATAGATTCATCTAATATTCCAAATGCCATCCTGAACATTTCTAATAATCACCAGTATTAGACTTTGTAGTTTTTTTCTTTTTAATGACCATATTAAAAAGCTTGAACTATTTCAATCCAGTGTTATTTTTTTGGGGGGGGGTAACTAATCACCTTTTTTTTAAGCAGCATATTCACTATACCACAAATATCTTCCAGAGTTCCCTACTCAACCTTTTAAACAAAGAGCTAAAATGCTGCAATGTGATACCTTTACATTTATATTTTTACTGTACATCATTTTTCACCATGCCCCCCCCCCCCCCCCCCCCCCCCAAATAACTAATTCATTCCTTCATTGGCATGCATCGGTAGCATTTATTCCTATAATCTACTCCAAATACGGTGCCTTTTGCTGAAAATGGCGTTCCCTTTCGATATAATACAAAAGGTGAGATGCTATCCAGATGTGGGATGTTCCAGGTTTTTCTCTCTCCCTGCTCTCGTCTGTCCTCTCTGTCACCCTCCCGCTGTAATCCCCCTCTTACACGCTCTCCGTCTCATAGCCGTGCCGGCGATCTGAAGATATGGGCTGGAGTTAATCTCTGCAGCATTGTGCTTCACTGCAGTTTAGCCATGGTAGACTGGCTCACGTACCCCCCGGGGGAAAGAGAAGGGGGAGCGCTGCTTTCATACACTTCCTATCAATGCCCTCCCATCTCTTCTACCTTCCACCACATGTAGCTTGTAAATTGTCTGCTGGTGTTTTCCTGCACCACAGTTAGCGTTTGAAAGGATGAAGCCGTGCTGCAGGTGTAGCACAGAGTGAAGCCTTCGAGGAGTAAATCTGCATGACGGGCTACTTTTAGGAGCTTTGTGTAATTGATAGCAATCTTTTTTTGTGTGTGTTTCAGTCACTTTACATGTGCAATCACTGGAGTCTGAGGTCAACTAATTTTCAGTCCCTGACCCCTTTCTCTCTTCACAACAAAGCACCACCAGAGGATCTAGTCATTCAGTGTCTGGGAAAAGGAACAATCCACTATGGATTTACCATAAAACGTGATTGAGTTTTTGTGTGTTTCTTGTAGTGTGGAGTAGCGAATAGTGTCTGCATGCGACTTTAACAAAGGAGCAGAATGAATCCTGTAACGTCTCTGTCAGTATGCTGACGGTGTTTGAAAGGTTACTTTTAAAATCTAATATGTTATAGATTAGCTACCCTGTTGAAAAGGCTATAAGTAATGTAACTATTTGAATTACTTCATCAAAGTAATGGAACTTATCACTGTCCATTTTGATGACTACTTTTTGATCACTTTTCTAACAAATGTTTTAAACAGGGCATGGCAGACTCAGGTTGCTTAATTGTAACAAGAGAAACACTCTAAAACATTACATCAGGGGTGTCAAAGTCAATTTCACTAAGGGCCACACTGGAAAATGAGAATCACATCAAGGGCCAGACATGCTTTTATTTAATCCAAAAAGTTAAATATCTTTGACTGTATTATTGCATGTCTCATATAGTCTTCTCACTCACAGTTTGGACGCAACAGGTTCTCACTCCCATCTCATAAAATACGGCCACTTGGTCAGGTGCTTTTGTCGTTGTTATTGACGCTAAAAGTCTCCTTTAGCGTCATATAACATGCTTTAACTAAACGCGCTTGGTCGGGACTACTGCTGTCCCTTTTGACGCAGTTATGTTAAGGAAAAGGTCGTGGGTGGGCTTACGTTTCCGTGACACGCATAAGAAAGCGATTTTAGGAAACGTGACAAGCGGGACACAAACCCAAGTCTCCCAGATAAAGTCCTGTGTTTGACCCATCCGCCACCCCAACTAACTTCCCGACGCGGAATTTCAGCCTAACATACTACTCGCTAAACCCCGTGTAGCTGCCTGCTCTCCCGGGTACGTTATACAAACAAGCTGAACACTGACAGCCACTGTCCAAACGTCCGTATTTTACGAGTTCGGAGTGAGAACGGGTTGTTGGTCAACATAAAGTCTTAAAAAAGTCAGCAAAAATATTTGATACCACGTTTAGGTCATGTTTGAAAATAGCTTGAATGGAAATGTTGTTGCATTAATGCACCATTAGAGCAACTTGAATGTTCCAACTTGGGCATGTTTGTGCTGTGTTGAGAAGGGCTTGGTGTCGTTTAAAAAATGTTACCAGTGCGCTTAAAGTGATACAGATTCCGATAGAGTACTCCATTCAATACATTAGAGCTGTAACAATTCAAAATATTGTTGTACAATTACAGTGCTCAGCATAAGCGAATACACCCATGCTAAAGTTGACTAAAAAGAGGAATAAAAAATCAGCTTTTGGAAATTGATCTTAATGCCTTAATTAAAAAAATGAGGAAAAATCCAACCTTTAAGGACACACATTTTCTTTGTGAATGAATAAGTAAGTACACCCCTATGTTAAATTCCCATAGAGGCAGGCAGATTTTTATTTTTTAAGGCCAGTTATTTCATGGATCCAGGATACTATGTATCCTGATAAAGTTCCCTTGGCCTTTGGAATTAAAATAGCCCCACATCATCACATCCCCTTCACCATACCTAGAGATTGGCATGGGGTACTTTCCATAAAATCATCTCTCAATGCAAATCAAACCAGATATTAGGCTAACCGACATAAAACCATGCCAATCTCTAGGTATGGTGAAGGGTATGTGATTTTTTTTTCTTAAAGTTATAGTGCGTAGTTTCTGTCTTCCCCATGAGGAATTCTAAGTAATGACAACAAAACTGTTGGCACATCCACATGATACAAGCCTTCCGTGATCGCGCACCATAGCCCCATCCCTCCCCAACGCAGTTGCTAGTAGCCAAGGAGGAAACGGGGGATTAAAAAACATGATGGAGTCTTCAGAAGAGGTAATTATCTTCACTGGAGCTTCTGCACGCAAAAGTCGCCGGATGAGACAATCTTCTGAACATAGCCCTACTGAGAAATACAGAGAGAGTTGTGTGGAGCTGATAGTCGTAATTAGCTTTGTAGCAACTCATTTGGCAACGGCTTGAATGTAACAGAAAAGTTATGCACTAAAGCTTTAAAAATCCCTCCCATAATAATTCTGGCTTTGTCAGCTACTATTGATTTGATAACATTTAAAACAAAAATAAAACACGAAAAATAATCTCCACTAAAATTCCTCCAGTTTACGATCTACTGTGAGACAAGATGATTTCCATTCTCTTCATTGAATTCCCAAAAAAATTGTAATTTGTCTCTAAATGGTCTGAAAAAAGGAGGAATTGGTTCCAGTCTTCATTCTGCGGCTGAACACACAATTCCTTACTGATCCTGAACCCATCCTGATCCACTGATTGGCATGAACAATTAACCATTTTGCCTCTATGGTAGTGGATAGTGTCAGGGTTCCACCTTCACCAGCACTCACTCCTCCCACTCGTTCACTATCTCCTCAGTACTGATCACTCACACCTGCACTTCATCAGTTCACCACCTGCACCTCATTAGTCCACCATCTTTATATTTGGCACATGCACATTCGCTCATTGTCTGGTCTCGTCGTAACAATACACCAAGACTCTCTATTACCTATTGCCATTGAGAATCCTACCTGCTATCATCCTCCTGCCGTCTGCTGCCACCCTAAGACTCCAACTACTCCAGCTAAGTTCTGTTTGTGCATTGCCAGCTCACCTGTCCTCCTGTTGGATTTTGTGAATAAAGCTCGTTTCACTTACCACCAGTCTGACTCATTCCGTGACAGTGCATTTAGCCTGGCTGGAGCTCTGTGTGGTCCAAATGTGTGTGTGACTGTGGACCAGGTGCATATGTTATGCATACTGTAAACACATGCAGTAGTAGATGAACTTTAATGAGACAGAAGTATTTTGAGTGAAGTCCACCTTTACGAAAACAAATCAGCAGGTGTTGGATGTAATTAAAACCCAAGGAATGTGCTGTGCTCCCGGGGGTCTACTCTCCCTCCCCCACTGCCTCCCCCCTTTTCTGCTCTCATTCCCCGCTGTAACCAACCTGTCACTCACACTCGGCCCACTGGGAATCCCCTCATCTGTTGAAATCCTGAAGCTCTTTACATAATGTCCTAAATGTACCCCACTGAGGAAATAAGTGCTTGATTCTCCCGAATACTGTCTGTCTCCTCTCATCCATGCCTGGACACTGCACGACTGTGTGGGAAAAAAAAAAAAAAAAAACAGAGCCGTGAGGTGTCAAGAGAGAATTACCCTTGCACATAAGAGCTAATTACTACAGCTGCATGCGTGGAGAGTGCTGGAGACAACTTGAGAGTTAGCTGAAGTAATCCTTGTGGATGCACAGTGAGAAGCTGCACAGTGTACCGTTAAAGAGAGCATAGACACCGTCTGCTGCAAGTTCTTGCTTAAAAAGATTAGCACTGCGGTTCACATCGGCTCACTTTAACTTTACTGAGAGCTCTTACGGATGTCCTGGCATCAAACCACAGTGTTTTTGCTACATGTGTTTAAAAGAAAAAACGTTATTTTCATACTAACCTTGAGATATACAGTATATAGAGATGGTTGTGGTATTATTTGCCCAGAGATTTCTGAAGCAATTGCAGTACAAAGGCTGTGAATGGAATTTAATTTGTAATGCTCGCAGCATTTAAATGGGGCTGTACTTGTAGTACAGAAAAAAACAGTGATCTGGGATTGCCTGCACACGGCTCTCACCAACCATTCCCTAATACGTGAAATACCATGTTTTTTCACGGCCTCATGCACCAACATGTACGCGGGCTGGCTATCTAAACAAAGAACAGAGAAGCTTGAGTTCAACACACACAGAAGGAGCGTGACTTCATTCAGACTTCATACAGCCCCTTATGGTGTGTCTTTGCAGAAGTGTCTTCGTCACTCTGGACATATAACAGCTTTCTTTTGAATTGCTTTTTACTGAAAAAATAGTCTGCAGCAGAGATCCTAAAACCTAACCAAATGTAACATTCAGCATGCCAGATACCACCAGGGCTAAGTGGGAATGTGTTTTTATCAGGGTTGACAATGTTTCCACTCCAGATTGAAATAAATCAACAAGTACAATGCAGACATTTTGTGCAGAAATTCATGGTCTCCAGAAGATGTATCCTACTGACTTCAACCCTCTGAGTCATATCCTCTAATGCCCCAAGCAGGTCAACCTTTTCACTTATCCTGTGAAATATCTCAACAAATACCAGATGGATTGGCACAACATTTGGTACAGATATTCATGGCTCCCAGAGGATATATCCTTATAACTTTGTTGGTTCCCTGACTTTTCCTGACTCACTTTCCACTTGCGCTTTACTGTACGTGCATTGCCAAGACTCAGAGCATCTTTTTAGGCTTAATAAAGTATATTTTCTTTTGTCTTACAGACATAAATGCAGTGATTGTGTGTTGGACTCAGAGCTTTTAAAATGTGGGTGACAACAAAGTAATGTGGTTGAACACATCCTGTCTAGACACTGATGGAGACACAGTGCGAGATAATAAAGGTGCAAGGTAAATAAAGATGCAACTGTCTTCTTTTAGGATCAAACCCTGTGTTTTTAGTTCTGGTGATGGGACATAAGACATTCAGTTGTTAGTGTGTTACCTGCACAGGGTCAGTTAAACACAGCTATTGTCCCTTTGCTCCACTGCTTTTAACTGACCTGCTCTCATTTACATAAAAGACCTGCAATCTAGAGGCCTGTGGAGGCTTTAAGGTCTGACCTGAGTTTGAACCCTGTGGAAAATCACAAATCCAATCACAGAAAGATTCACAATGCGTCTCAGATGACCCATCACCCTCCCCCTTTATTACACATACAAACCCAGGGTTAGGAGAGCCATAAAACAAATGAGCAGATTTTACCAGATAACATGTTCTCCAGTACATGCGTTCAGATGCATTGTTTGTGTGTCTCTACACCAATCAAAAGATGTCACCAGCTTGTGCAGAACGCAGCCGTTTTGATATTCACTTTGATATTTCTAAGCTAGCGCTAGTGTAGCTTGCTCTTTATATCCTGCCGCCTATGGGAGAGCCTTCTCTGCAGCAGCTGTGCATAGATAGACCCAGTGGCTGTCACCTGTAATGAATCACTAGCTCTCAGCATCATGTCTGCGCAGCTTGATAAGACCTACTTTCAGCGTATCTGTCCCATCACCACAAACACGCAGGAAGAAAAAAAGAAAAGGGTTCCTTTCCTCTGCGTTCTTTCTGGTGCTGCCTCGTCAAACAATCCCATCTCCTCCTCCAAACGCATTAGCATTTTTATTAGCACGTAGAGAGTAAAGTGGATTATTTACTGGCCTGACAACCCCTACCCTTCTCCACCAGCCCGTCCTTTATGCTGCATTTTGCCGGGAACAGGAAGAGAAACAACCCCGACTTCCTGCGGAATATAAAAGCAGCAGGAAGAAATGGATGTCTGCCTTCGAGGTCAACTACTGCTCTGTTTTCCCCCACAGTCACTTTCAGGGAGTCAAATCTTCATTATAATGTGAGCAATGCTTGTTTTACAGACAGCGGTTACTAAAAACATATATAATTTCCATATGAGATACCAGTCAATAGATAAATTAAATTCAAACACACCTCCCATGCAAAATGAAGCATGTTATTGCCCGTGCACATTGAGCAGCTGTTATAACTTAATCCTTTTACACTGTGGGTTGATCATAAAATGTGGTTCCGCAATGCTTGCTGTTAGAAAATGGAAAACTTTACCTTCAGGCCTGTCAAAACACGGAGTATAGAGTTGATCTACAGTGTTGTTGAGCTCAACAAATCGATCCCAGCTCTGCTATTTATACATTTCACGTGACCTCTGTGTATTGTCGATGGCTGGGAAATAACAGAACCAATTTCCGTGTGATCTCTGGTACTGATGCCCCTAATGCTTCAGCTGATGTCTAGCAGCTGTGTGTGTATTTGTGTGCCACTCTATATGCTTGTTTATGTGTGTGTGTGTGTGTCCAAGACTAATGCAATCCTAGACCACTAAGGTGTCAGACCAATCTAACATGCCTTTCATTAATGTGTAATGGACATGTAGCTTTTTATATACTGGCTTAAATTGCTACAGCTATGCTACATTAGCTTTATTGTGTAGAAATGTTAGCCTGGTCCTACCTGGTACATTTCATTTGTACAGAGAGTTTGGCCACTCTCCATTGACGAGTGTTAACTTCCTTGATGGTGGGTACTCTGTTGAAGTTTAAAACTATTGGATCTGCCCAGAGCCACTCTGGATCTGCCATAACCAATCGCTAACGTTTGTTCGTGACGTCTGCTTAGCATCGCTAGCATTGATTGTAGCTAATCAAAGATAAATCATATTGGTCATAACATTTTTAGAAACAGTGTCACGATTAGATAATTTGTGACTGTCAAATGCCCCGCTAATCTAAAATATTTCTATATGGATGTGTGCAAACTGTCTCCCCTTTTCTAAAGTGTAATATGTGTTTTATTCACTTAACAGTTCCACTCTGTTTCTCTCTGTTTCCAGGTAGCATTGTGTATCTGGGGATGATGTTTGGGGCCTTCTTTTGGGGCGGCCTGTCAGACAAGCTGGGCCGTAAACAGTGCCTGCTGATATCCATGTCTGTCAATGGTTTCTTCGCCTTCCTCTCCTCCTTTGTCCAGGGCTACAGCATGTTCCTCGTCTGCCGCATGGTGTCTGGCTTTGGGTGAGTTCACTCTTCTCTTCGCTTGAATATTTGTCCCACTTTTACGACCAGTCGTCCTCAGTGTGTGTGCGAGAGACTGAAGCCTCTCTGAGGGCTTCTCCCTCTCCTGCCTGATCTCTCTGTTCCTCCAAAGTCAAAGAACACGACGTGAAGAGGTTGTTCTAGCAGCCTGGCACCGACCCATCTTCATCCCCTGTCTGTGTGTGTGTGCGTGTTTGTGTGTGGAACAAAGCAAAATGAAAATGTTTGCAGAAATGAGCTGAGCACAGTAAATGAACATCTGTGCGTTTCAGTGTTGGGGTGGTCTGCTCTGATAAACGACACGCCCTCCCATCACAGTGATCTGATGTCGCGGGTCATATATGACTTATAAACAGAAAATACTGTTCACCAACTGCTCCAAACAGCTCTATTGTAGTCCAGCCTTTACTTCAGAGACAATTTTTGCGTCACCTTGTAACACACGTTATAATGCTCACCTAGCTGCTAGTCTGGCACGCCCTCAAACCAAGCTGGTTAGAGCGGAGGCCCAAAGAGTTCAGATAGTTGCATTGCCATGTCCAGGAGACTGCAGAATTCAAATGTTACGTATGAAAGATTAATTTGTTAACATTTAAATAATTTACCACTCTGAAAAGTCTTGCTCTGGTCTAGGTTGTGAAAGCTGGTTCGGGTTGTTCTGCCTATATTTCGGGATCAGACTCAGGTTAGAACATGTACGGCTGAGCCGAAGCCATGGTTACTGGCTGAAGTGGGTTTGTTTTGGATCACGCTAGCATGCTTGTCAGGGCCCGCCCTACTCTGCTTCTGACTGGCTAGTAGTCCTTACCTAGGTACTGTCAGGGCACGCCCTCATACTCTGCTTCTGACTGGCTAGTAGTCCTTACCTAGGTACTGTCAGGGCACGCCCTCATACTCTGCTTCTGACTGGCTAGTAGTCCTTACCTAGCTACTGTCAGGGCACGCCCTCATACTCTGCTTCTGACTGGCTAGTAGTCCTTACCTAGGTACTGTCAGGGCACGCCCTCATACTCTGCTTCTGACTGGCTAGTAGTCCTTACCTAGGTACTGAGCATGTGCGACTCCCAACAAAGATGGAACAGAAGTGAGATGTCTCTCTCTGTAGCTAAAACAGAGAGCTCAACACACAGGGTGAAAAGAGGAGCTGCAGCAATGTGTATGAAAAATTATGCATGTACAGTATGTGGTGTTTTTTTGAAAATTAAACCATGTAAACCTATTCTGTTACACCCTCTAAATACAATTATGAACCTGAAAATAAGCATAATATGAGGTCTTTAATTAATAAGACCAACATTTAACTTAAAGGTCCCATGGCATGACAATTTCACTTTATGAGGTTTTTTAACATTGATATGAGTTCCCCCAGCCTGAAAAGTGACCACAACTAGTCTGTGCCCATCGTTACAATACGTCCATGCTTATGATTGTTTCAAAAACAAGATGTAATAAGAACACATTATTTTCAGGCTGCCCTCCAGAGAATCCTAAAATCTATTTGAGTGTGTAGTTTGTAAATATCTGCATCTCTTTCATCACAACCCACAGGCCCAACCTTTTGCAAGCACACACAGTTTGTTCAGGCGGGAGAGTTACCTGATTTGCACTCGGCTCACTCGTATTTATTTACCATTACGCCGGTTATCTATCAGAGTCTAAAAAAAAAAAACCCAGCTTCTATCTAAATGGCTTTGTGTTGAGTTTTTAATTAGCAGCTTTAGCTTTTATTTCATCACTTAATTCTCAATCTGTATGCAGGTACATATCGTCTTTTTTACAACCTCAGTCTGGGAAAAATATGATCCGGCATCGAGTATTGTTGCAAGTTTGACTAGTTTCTGCTTGTTTCATTAAGATTTTCCCTACTTATCGTGTGACTTTGGTGTTTTAAAGGGTTAGTTTGAATTCACCAAAGTCTGTAGCTAAGACACTGACTATGGAGAAGTAGCTCATACAACTAGAGCTGTAACAATCCCAAATTTGACCGTACAATTAATTGTCTCAGAAATAATTGCGATTAACAATATAATTGTCTCTTTCAGTCAAATTTAAAAATACTAATTTATGTAGTACTTTTGCAAACAAATTAAAGTTTTGGATGAATCCTATGAATATCTTTTGGTTATATCACTGTCATGCGACCCAGATAATGTAAAACACAAGTACACAGCCTATTAAGTAAAACACCCCTCTTTATTATCAAAAAAACATTGTATTATTTCTTAAATGAACATAACATTGACAATTACAGTCAACAGCCATACCTCTTAGGATATTGGCTAATGTTAGCAATAATTGCAAAAGTTTAATATTTTGAGAAAAAAAAGTCTGAATATTTTGAGACAATTGACATTTCATATAAACTTTTCATTTTTCTGATTACTATTTGTATGGTTAGAAGGTTTCTTCATGTTGAAACATTTAATTCCCTTCAGATTACAGATCATCTACAGCAGGGGTCACCAACCTTTTTGAAACTGAGAGCTACTTCATGGGTACTGAGTCATACGAAGGGCTACCAGTTTGATACACTCTTCTGAAATAACAAATTTGCTCAGTTTGTCTTTAGTTATATATGATTATTAATAATTAATGATAGTCATCTATGTGTAGACACTGATCACGTTAATGATTTCTCACAATAATTAACAATGACTTAACAAGGTGGGAAACAGATATCAATATTCAATTTTCATTTTTAGAACATTTTTTCTTCTTAAATGAACATACTATTAACAATTAACATCAACAGTCATGCCTATTAGGATCTTAACTGGGCAGTGGTGGCCTAATGGTTAAAGAAGCAAGCTTGTGACTAGGGTCGCAGGTTCAATCCCCAGACCGACAGGATAAAATCTGGGTGAGGAAAGTAAAAGAGCAGCACCTGTCCCTCCCTCATCACCACCACTGAGGTGCTCTTGAGCAAGGCCCTTAACCTCCAACCGCTCCTGTGGAGCTGCTCAGTGGCCAGCAGATCAGACTGTGGTTGTACTGGGCAGCTTCCAGGTATGAATGTGTAACTGTGTGAATATGACAGGTCGTCGTTGTAAATGAGAATTTGTTCTCAATCGACTTACCTGGATAAATAAAGGTTAAAAAAAATAATGTTTTCAATTAATTGCGGTTAAACAAAGAAACGGCGACTATGTAAAGAAATTGCGATTAGACAATTATGTAATAATTGTTACAGGCCTACATACAACCAAACAGAACTATGCCTTTAAGCTGAAATGGACACTGTAGCTGCTACCTGATGATATGATTTCAAAATAAACCAAAATAATGTGTTTCATTTAGGAATCATTCTTGTGACATGATTTGACTTCTTCTGTTGATATGAGTTTACACACGGCCGCCACACGGCCCGTGCCATTCTCATTTTCAACGTTCTAACAAAAATAAAATAAAGTTGAAAGCAGAGACATGCTGGCAAAATGCTGTTTTTCTTGATTATCAAAAAGAGTTGAAATCTAAGATGTTGCAAGGCTAATTGCATAGTCATACGTTGTCTGCTTTAGTTATGTACGGTACTTTGTCAAATGGGATGATGAGTTGTGTGAATTAGTTTTCACTTTCACAGTTTTCACAGACAAATGAACAACAGCGAACTCAAATGATTTTCTGTAACCATACATCTGTTTTTCATGTTCATAAATGTTTGTCACCACACACATTACTGTAATATAATTACAACGGTTGGCGCCTGAAGCACACATAACTAATTACAGTGCACCGTATTTGCAGGATTGGTGGAGCAGTACCAATCGTATTCTCGTACTTTGCGGAGGTGTTGGCTCGGGAGAAGAGAGGCGAGCATCTGAGCTGGCTGTGCATGTTCTGGATGATCGGAGGAATTTATGCCTCAGCCATGGCCTGGGCCATCATCCCACACTATGGTGAGTTTCACCTCCGACCTCATCCAACGGTCATAATATTCTCATTCTTTATTTTATAAAGGACAACACATTAATTAACATTTCTGTAAATGTGCCAGTGTTAGCCAGCTGGTTAATTTTCAACTGGACTTTGGCCAGATGATTTTAGATCAGAGCAACAGGAAACAGCAAGACATTAGTACAGGTTACACTATACAGACAGAAGTCGACAAGACACCATACAGACAGCTAGAGCAACAACTAAGCTTTCTCAGTAAGCCATGCAGAGCTACAGGAAGCAATAAGACATTAGCACAGTTTCACATCAACAGTATCCCCATTCAGTATAAGAAGCCATGCAAGCATCAATACACAGCATAACGCCACGCTGATGTGAGTGCCAAACAGCACCTTTGAGTCAGTAGTGACTTTTTTCAATTACTGTGATATTCTTCTTATCTAATCAGATACTCCTAAAGTTTGGAGGCTTGGAGATATTGTTGTCAATAATAATACTGTATCTTTATTTATGTATCACTTAAAAAAAAAACAGTCTTTACAGTAACTCAACACTCTGCCATTACTCAGGAAAGCCACTATAATCGCACAGGATCCCACCCACCCCCTTCACCAATCCTTTCAGTTACTGCCGTCAGGTCGACAGTACAGAGTCACATTTGTAAGGAAAAATGTATATAAAAAACCTCCATCCCCACTGCCATCACCACACTTAACAGTCATACATTGACAGCATCAAACCGCTCCATTCTGTTTTGGCATTTTCTACGGTCAGTATATGCTGTATCTTTATATATACTTTTATGTCATTTGAGCCTGCCCTGTCAAAGACAAATTTTCTGTCACTCAGACATATCTTTCATATCTTTAAACAAGGATGAAACAGTAACAGAAGAATACAAAAATATTTCAAAAAGTAAATAAAATTCAAATTGTAACAACTAAAATGAGAAAGTTGAAGCAATTACAATCAGTTGAAGAGATGAATTTGTTGGGGTGGTAGTAGCTCAGCCTGTAGGGAGTTGGGCCGGGAACCGGTTCAAGTCCCCATACGGACCAAAGCAAGGTGGTAGACTGGTAGCTGGAGAGGTGCCAGTTCACCTCCTGGGCACTGTCAGGTGCTCTTGAGCAAGGCACCAAACCCCCAACTGCTCGTGGTGCCTGTCCATCGACAACTGCAGCCCCCTCACTCTGACATCTTAGGTACTGAGCATGTGTGTGTATTTCAGACCTGTGTGTAATGTGTATTCTGACAACAGAGTGAGAACATGTATGGCATTATTATTTAAAACTGTAAGATAAAAATGAGTTCTGAGTTTGTATTTAAAAGACCATACTGAGGAACTGACGTTCAGACAGAAATGCAAGGCTGTGTTGTTTCAGGTACCGACATGAGACATGAAATCTGCTCCAGGAAGTCCAACTGGAGCAACACATGAATGCGTTTAAAGCAGGGGTGTCAAACAAAGAGCCAGACTGGAAAATGAGATTCACATCAAGGGCCAGACATGTATAGTTTATTGACAGGGAATTTATCTTATTCACCGTAACCCCCAGAGTTAGATAAGTCCATACATACCCTTCTCGTGTCCGTGCGTGCTGTAACGCTGTCTGACGGCTCCACCGGTAGTTTAGCCTAGCACAGAACCTGCAGGTGAATGGTTCCAGTAATCCTACTGCTCCGAATTGTGACAAAATGTTGTGATTTGTAGAGTCACAGCGTGTACAAAAAACAACGTAACATGAGACACAGCCATCTTCTAACCGTAAACAAACCGGGAACTATATTCTCAGACAGGCTTGCTGCAAAGCAAATCATTCCGCCCAAGTACTATATTCTTCCGCCTGAGAATATAGTTCCCAGTTTGTAAATAGGAACATGTTGGCATTATTTTGTCACTTATTTGGAGCAGTAGGATTACTGGAACCATTCACCTGCATGTTCTGTGCTGGCCTGATGCCGCTGGAGCTGTCAGACAGCGTTACAGCACGCACGGAGATGAGAAGGGTATGTATCGACTTGTCTAACTCTGGGGGTTACGGTGAATAAGATAAATTCCCAATAGGTCGGCGTGTTCCTTTAAGAGAAAAACTCAAATATTTTGACTGAATTATTGCACGTCTCATTTAGCCTTCTTACCTACAGTTTGGGCCTCATAAAGCCCCAAAACAGTTCCTTAGCCATCATAGAAGAAAGCGACAAAAACGTTGAAAAAAGCACAGAAAAGGTGAATACTGGGGCAGGATCAGCAAAGAGAAAAATAAAAGAATAAAAAAAAAAAAAACACTTAACGCTTTTGTCCAAAGGCACTGTCAAAATCAACACAAAAAGTATCCTTGTAGTTGCTTTAACAAATGCCAAAACTCTGCACCACAATGTATAACAGACAGAATGCAGTGTTAATGTTAGAAGCTCATCTTCCAAGAATGTGCCCCTGCATGTATTTGGTTGGCTACGGCAGTGCCGTGCTGCGGAAAAAGGTTGAGAATGTTGTCTGTCTGAATATAGCCTTTGTGACAAGGCAAAATGTCTCAATGTACATCTACTCTGAGCTCCTGCGACCCAGGCTCCACACTGCAGAGGTTTCCCACTGTCAGCCATCACTCGCATCACTAGTTTAAACGTTACCGCAAATATAGAGATGGCAATAAAGTTTGAGTCGACGGTATGTTTCCTCTGTTGATGATGCTCCCTGCTGGAGTAATGCATATAGTACATCGCAACACAATAGATAACATGCAGGTTGCATTGCAAATACCTCCCGAATCATGGGGCTTAATTTAGAAAAGCCCTCCAGGGTGTATGCACAAACACAAAGCAAGTGGCAGTGTAGGTGGAGGCTCTGACAATCGCAGCAGCAGGAAAAGTGACACAGCATATTTCAGCCTACACAGTAAATATCCGCATGAAGGCTTTTAAAATCTCCTCACAGTACCGGTGTACTAAGACAAACAGGGGTGTGGCAGGCAAGCTGTCAGCTAACACCGCAAATAAAGGTTCAGCCAGAACTATGTTGGGGGGTTTTTTGTGTTCATTTCAGGGAGTTTTATGTGTGTGAGGTAAAACTAAATGTACGAGGAGGAAAGAATAGAAAGGTTAGCTGATGTAACAAATCTCATAACTTATAGCGCGGGAGAGCTGGAGGATATCAGAGAAAGGACGAGGTGTGTGTCAGAGGATAAGAACAAAAAGAGCAAAATTAAATCAATCTGGTGTATAGGGAGAGGCATGGGTGACGAAAGAGGAGCAGAGAAAGAGATAAGGACAATCGGGAAGGAGAGGTGGAGAGTGTGCTTGATTTATGTGGCCTGTGTCAGAGTTAATCGAAAGGTGAAGGGATACAGCAGAGGGCTAGAGGGAGGCGGCGAGAGAAAACAAAGGAAAGGAAAGGATGACGGAGGAAGAAGGGTTTCTCTGTTGGCCATTTATAGGCCTGTGTTGATCAAAGATAATGAAGGTTGCTCTTAGATCCTGGCCATCAGACACTCAGGGCTGTAGCCAAGTCCACCTTTGTCAAGTCCAAGACAAGACCAAGACCAGGACTAGTCGAGACCGAGTCAAGACAGAGTCCAAAGAGGTTTGAGTCCAAGTCAAGGTCAAGTCCAAATGAGAGACAGTCAAGACCGAAAAAAAAGAATCCTCTTCAAGAGCACCTATACCAGGCCAGTTCTAGATGGATTTTGAATTAAACTAATACCTGTTATCTGAACAAGTGTGTTTTGAAGGAGGAAGTTATTTTAAGAAAAAAAGCATACAGTGCTGGACTCGGTCAAGACCAACGAGAATATATTTGACAAGTCCAATGGCCAAGTCCGAGACAAGTCTGAGTCCAAATACAAGCGAGTCCAAGCTACATCCGAGACAAGAGAAAAACGCCTCGAGTCCGGACTCTACAGCCCTGCAGACACTTCTCTGAGTGTGTGACTCTGTAATGCCCCAGGTTGATAAAGGACCTTGAACAAGTGGTGCTCTTTTCTAGAATACTGTCACAAGACCAATGCAAACTTCACTACTATGTGTAAAAAAAAAAATGGTTGGTGAAGTGCAAACTTCTTCAGTCTGAGAAGAAAGAGGACATCACATACAGTGCAGGATAAAAACATTTGGTCAAAGAAATAAAGAACAGAAACTGTTGTCACGGCTTCCTCTGAAAGGATTTTCAGAATTCAAAACAAAAATATAAAAAAGGTTTGATTATGTTGTTAAAATTCTCTTTCCATTAACTCCATTAAAGTTATAATCCTTTTCCGTCCATTTCTGTCCTGCTTGTGTTGGCGACACCCATGGCGTGTGGATAAATACTACATGTCCCAGAATTCTGTTGGCAGCAAACACTTGTTGAGCAGCTAACTTACATTCATACAGTGCAGCCAAACAAACTTGCGTTTTTTTCATAAAGATGTCGGTAAATAATGAGTCCATTTCCATCATGTTGCCATGAGCAGTAACTGCTTTTTTTTGCTGTGTCATTGCACACAGAGCAGTGCAGAATAAGAGCGTGGCAGGCTGTAGACTTTTAGACAAACTGTGATGGAAACAGACAACAGCGCAATGCGGAACAGCATGATTTGTTTGTGTTCACTGCCCTGACGATGTCTGCTGCCGAGGTGAAAGTGAGCAAAGTCATCAAAACTCATTTTGAAACGGACGCAGGTGCAACCTGCTGCTGTTCGGTGTGAGTGACTCTTCAGCTGACAGCGCTGTAAGCAGCCTGCGGTGCTCTAGGATTTTATAACTGAACTACACTGATTTTCTTGACTGTGTGTTGAAAAGTGTTGTCTTCACATCCAGGGCCGGGTATGGCCAATGACTTCCCGAATCGATCTGATTACGATTCACAAGCTCCCGATTCGATTACATTTTCAATTTGATATCAATGAGGTTAGGGAAATTTTAGTTGCAATACCAATTTAGCTTGTATTAAAAGAGATTCTCAGAAAACTTATGCTGTAAATTCTAAAAGCAAGAAGCAACTCTCAAGTATTTGTTGTATAATGCACCAGGTTAATGTTTACATTAAGAATTGACCCCACCCCCCCCAAAAAATGTTTTGTTTAAAGTACTTTTTACTTACACATCCATGGTGAAAAGGCATATATTAAAAGATCGATTTATGGATTTTTTTTAATCGCTATTGGATCACTCAAAAAAAAATCGATTTTAATTGAATAATCGATTAATTCAACCCAGCCCTGTACACATCACAGATGATGGACAAAGACATTAAAACATTAAACTCATGGCCAGGGCAAAAAGCAGTGTTTACTTTGATTACTTCACAATAAAAAGCCATGCAATGTTTCGACGGTTGAACATTGTTAATGTAACCTAGCAACAATAGGAAACAGTTTGCATTAACAGTAACTTAACACCGCTCTAATAGAGTTGTTCAGGAGAGTGAGCAGTAAACAGTGAGGCTGATATCAATGACATACAATTACAAACAGAAACACTACATCCCATGCTGCCTTGATTCATTGAAGGCACTTTGAAGTCAAGCACAGGAATGGTGGACTCTACCACTAACAATAAAAATGACCTAATAGAGAGGTAACCATAGAATGTAAATACATTGAAAGGGTATTGCTGAGGAAATGCATGGGGTTTGTACACATGAAGCATTTGTGTCTCATTTGTGTCTCTGAAGAGCCTAAACATATAAGATCCATCTAAGGGCTCTCTGTCTGTTGTCACAAACTGTATTTTTTTGTAGTGTGAGAGCGCCGGCTGAAGCTTATAATTGAGGCCAATTGATTAGACGCCAGTGTTTTCAACACACTTTTTTTCTCCAAGATGCAGCAGTGTGTGGGCAATAGGTTCTGCCGCAGTGCTCTTTGCATTGATTGGGGGACAAAGGCCTGTGTGTGTGTGTGTGTGTGTGTGTGTGTGTGTGTGTGTGTCATTTTTTAAGGTGTTAAGAATGTAATATACTAAAAGAACTGGTAAAAAGATAATCTTGCAGCCTGTGTTTTATGTGTGTGTGTGTGTGTGTGTGTGTGTGTGTGTGTGTGTGTGTGTGTGTGTGTGTGTGTGTGTGTGTGTCGCAGTGTGAGAAATAAGGTGGATTTGTCAGTGGACCTTTCTTTTCATTGATACATGTACCGTATGCTTCAAAATGTATGTCACTGCAAAATGTGTGTCACAGCATTGAATGATGTCCAAGGACAGTGTGTGCGTGTCTGTATGTGTGTCTTAGCCGCGCTCACTTACTGTAGAATAGGAACATAAATCTTGCTGAGTATCTGATTCAGTCAGCCATCCCCTCCAGTACATTAAAGCTATAATCCCCCTAATGAGGTTTGTACTGGTGTACAGACACACACACACACACACACACACACACACACACACACACACACACACACACACACACACTGTTCAGGGTCTCTACTACTATACCTTCCTGATGCTGATTCTGAAACAGTGTGCAACGGGCACAAAAAGCCACAGTGCTTGCGCACACAACGGTGTGTTCAACGCAACCCTATCGTTTCAGTTTATAACATGTGTTGCTACGTTTTGTCAGGGGCTGAACGTGGCCCTGCTCTATGTGTCTCTCTCCATGGTGCTGAAAAGTTCCAACCCAATATATTTTGGGTATTATTTCTCTTAACCCTTGTGTTGTCTTCCGGTTGACCATGCACTTGTTGTCCTTCTTGGTCAAAATTAACACTTTTAAAAAATATATTTTCTGACATTTTTGTCCCTTTTATTAAAGCACTTTTTCAATGTTTTTATCACTTTTTTCAATGTTTTCGATGCCATTTTTCACTAACACCAGCTTATTACCACTAGTTTTACATTACATGTCATTTAGCTGACGCTTTCATCCAAAGCAACTTACAATTAAGTGCGTTCAACACTTTACACTTATGTTTGGAATACATGGTCAATACATTCCATTCATAGGAAATTATAGCTAACTTTGAAATGATTAATTATTTTGACTAATATTAGAGGAACCTATGTTAATGGATAATCACAGACGTGTATCTCAAAGTTTAGTCAGGTTTTAAATCCATTTCAGTTTTTTCAATTGCTATAACATTGAATACCCAACAATTCAATGAAAGTAGTGATCAAGTACTTGCAATTGTACTTAACATTTTGGGTAATTTGGTTAAAAAAGAAACCCATATTTCTGATCTAGAAGTTTTGAGAACGGGTCAAATTTGACCCGAGGACAACACAAGGGTTACTGGTGGTGAAACATTTAAACTTCACTGATCCCCTCAGGAACCAGAAATAACAGAACAACCACCTAGCAGCAACCTGGTGACACCAAACCAACAAAAAACAGCCTAGGAGCCTTTTAGTGTTCACTTACAGTAACAAAACCTTAGCAACTGTAATATGCTGTCCCAGATATTTAACAACACCTCAGTACTAACCTTGCCCAAGCTTATTTGACCTGCTGGAAGAAATGTGGCCTTTTCTAATCTCTGATGAAATGAATAAAAGGATTCCGGTGAGAACGGGACAGGGCTGAATTAAGAGACAATAGGAGAGAGATAAAAGACTATGCATCAGCAGATGCCAAAGAGTGTGCATGACACTGGGGAAGTAGTTGACCTGCAGGTTAATTCATTTCATTAGCTTGTGGCAGAGAAACATCATGTCTGTTTGTACATGAGTGACACATAAAACCCAGTACATCCAACCTCGAAGGAAAGAGCTATACATGAGTTCTTGTCTTTTTGTTTGATGTATTTTCATGTTACTACGCATCCTTGTCACATGTATGTCTGATACATTTAACTGGTTACCACTTCCCCTTAGGAGACATTCTCATTGGCTGCTCTTGGTTTTTAAATGCATTTGCTTTAACTATCCTTTATACAGTACTTAAAACAGCTTTTAGTTTCATTTACAATATATATATTTATGTATTTATGTTTAAATGTTTCTGAACTTCCATATTTTGTGCCCAAGGACCCCCTTGAAAACGACATGCATTCCAAGGGGTTTATTCTCCTTTTATGAATGAATTAGAATTGAGCTATGTATTTTTGTTTCTGTGTGACTGCTTCCTTGTGCAGGCTGGAGTTTCAGCATGGGTTCGGCCTACCAGTTCCACAGCTGGAGAGTGTTTGTGGTGGTGTGTGCGCTGCCATGTGTCTCTGCAGTAGTGGCTCTCACGTTTATGCCTGAGAGCCCCCGCTTCTTCCTGGAGGTAAGAGAGAGAGGGAGACTCAGTATGTTGTGATGCTGGCAGCACCGTTATTACTCTAAATGACAATGACACTCATTCAAATGGATATCAGAGAATAGCAGAAACCTTTGTGGAGTAGCATTTTGATGCCAGAGGATTTTCTTTTTTCTTTATGGAAGAAAATAAATGTAGTAAATGTTTGTGTATCACACATTGCATCGATGCAGAGTGTTTATTTTTTAACTGTAAGGAACATGGGCGGGAGTTTAAGGGGAGGTAAGGAAGGGAAGGGACCTGAGAAAAAAATACTGCATGAGGTAAAAGGAAGGCACAGGTGCATGTGGAGAAAGTTAGTGATTGTAATTTGGCTGCTGAGTAGACCCACCCACCAACACGCTCAGCTGTTAAAGCTACAGTGGCTATGGAGGCACCTGCGGCGGTTGTTTAGCCGCCAATAGGTGACTGTGAGCCGGCTACAGGCACCGCTAGATGCCACTCCTTTCAGGGGCCATGGTAGTTGAGTTTAGCCAGAAAAAGTGAGCGTCATGCGGCGATGACAGTTAAGTTTAGGCACCAAAACAACTAGTTAAGTTTAGTAAAAAGATCGTGGTTTGGATTAAAACACTCCCGATGAAGGAACGAGCGTTTCCTGGGTGAAAGTATTTTATTTTTGCCATGAAGTGATCTCCACTGTGTGTTTTCACACACGTTGTGCTATTCCATTTTGAGATTATTTTTCATTGGATATTGAAGTGCACAAGTGTTATGGCATGGCCGGCCGAGTAGCACTATATCCATTGCATTGGAAGGGGGATTTAATTCATGAAACGGGTATAATAGCCAGAATATAATATATTATTTTATTTTATTTAAATTTTTTTATTGATGATTGTTTAAAGTCATGCTTTTACACACTCCTGTACAATAGGTGGCGGCATGCAACTTAAATGTTGGTCTGTAGCCCGCCAATAAATCTAAAGAAGAAGAAGATTTAATTCTTGCATGTTTTGTTTTGTTGTGCATGATCAAAGAACACCCCCCCCCCCCCCCCCCCCTTTCCCATCCCTAATAAATGAGTATTAATTTGCTTAGAAATATAGAATCAACAGAAGTTAAAGTCCAAGAGACTCCCTGGGATAAAAGCCAGTATGGTTAACTGGCTCCTGCAACTTCAGGATGAAAAGGGGAGATCCTGATGCGTATGCATACACAACGTAACATTACTCAATCTTCCCTTAGGTAGGTAAACACGACGAGGCCTGGATGGTGCTCAAACACATCCACGACACCAACATGCGTGCCCGCGGAGAGCCCGAGAGAGTCTTCACTGTGAGTATACGCCGGCCTCCACACTTTGCATCCTCCCTGCTGCAGCAGTGCCGTGTCAGCAGGTGACAGACCAGTGTCTCCCCCTGCAGGTGAACAGGATCAAAATCCCCAAACAGCTGGACGAGCTGGTGGAGATGCAGAATGAGTCAGCCAACCCCGTACTCAAGGTCCTCTTCAAGATCAAGACTGAGCTCAGAGGAGTAGGATCCTTTTTTTTCCTTCTTCTTCGTTTTGTCCCGTTTTTTTTTTTTTTCATACAGATCTTCATAATAAATACCAATATGTTCCCTTTTCTAACAGATCTGGTTGACGTTTATGAAATGCTTCAACTACCCAGTGAGAGACAACACTATAAAGCTGGCTGTCGTCTGGTTTACCCTGTCGTTTGGGTAAGAGATTTCTTATGATTGCAGCTTCCGTCATGTTTAATGAGCTATACGTTGCCCTCAGTGATACTTAGAGCCCTTTCCAGCCAAGTGAGTTTCAGTGAAGTACTTAGCACTGAGGCAGATGTTCGCTCACATAGCTCCTCTTGATGAATGTTGACAGGTTAGACTGGAAAGAGAGAAGCCATTTGAGAGAAGGTGTCACTCTGATTGTTTTTTTTTCTGCTGACTGCAGTAATGAACTATACAGGACGTACATGTCGGAAGGTTTTAGCGCTAAGGACAGGCTTTTAAAACTACAAAGAGACAAGTAAGCTGTTATACTAAAAGAACAATAATGGATTATGTTCTATTCTGGTTTAATTTTGTGTCAATTCTTTACTTTTCTTTTTTTTTTATTTGACATCCCAGCTCAAAACTACCAATAAACTAGTAGCACCTGTGACACCCCCTTGCCCACACACACACACACACACACACACACACACACACACACATTTAGCTGCGTTGTTACCAGAGTTAATTAAAATGATGCAAAGTACAGTCACAAAGTCGCTTGTTGGTGCGACAATAAGAAAACCTTCACCCTTTTCAAATTAATTATTATTATTATTATTATTATTATTATTATTATTATTATTATATTTTATTTTTTTATAAATATGTTGCTCAAAACCACCTCAGGCATGTCAGACACTGTAACCATGAAAATAGTTGAATGCAGTGGAGGAAACACCACAGACTTTCAGACCTTTGAAGACTTTTTTCCACCACAAACTTTATGTTATAATGATCCGGATACAACCGCTTATCTAGGAGTAAACAACGCGTTCATGTTTGTGTAAAACACAGTCTGGTCCCACCAGGAAGAGGCACAGCGAAACAAATGTGCACACCTTAAAATACATTTGGTTTGAAAACGGAGAAATCGTGTCTTCAATTTATCAAAAAGCAACAAATCGAAACACGTCACACGAGAATCCAAAGTGAATTTAAAGTGAATAGCAGTAGTGGAATGTAAGTAAGTACATTTACTCAAGTACTGTACTTCAGTACAAATTTGGAGTACTTTACTTGAGTCTTTTCTTTTCTTGCCACCTTCTACTTCTACTCCGCTACATTTCAGAGAGAAATATTGTACTTTTTACTCCACTACACTCCACTACTGCTTTAGTTACTAGTTACCTTACAAATTAAGATTTTTCCGCAGAAAACACATTGACAGTAGGTGATAAAATACAATGTTTTATTATATATCAAAAACTACCCAGCAGTATAACGGCCTACAAGTCCAGCTGAAATGATTAGACCATTAAACACTTACTTGATTGACAGAACTGTTTTGATCGTTTCCGGTTTCTAAAATGTGAGGATTTTTCTGCATCGAGTACTTTTAATTTTAATACTTTAAGTGCATTTTACTGATGATACTTACACACTTTTACTTAAGTAACATTTTTAATGCAGAACTTTTACTGTAGTATTTTTACAGTGTGGTATTAGTACTTTTACATAAGTAAAGGATCCGAATACTTCTTCCACCACTGGTGAATAGTACCAGGATCAGCTGATCTAGAGTGGCCTTTATGTCAGTGCTCACTCACACTGTGTCTGTGTCCAGGTACTACGGGCTCTCTGTGTGGTTCCCGGACGTCATCAAGCACCTTCAGGCCGACGAGTACGCCTCCAGAGTCAAGCTCCACAACAGCGAACATATTGAAGACTTCACCTTCAACTTCACTCTGGAGAACCAGATCCACAGAAACGGAGTCTTTCTAAATGACAGGTAAACAAAGTAAAATGGCTTTTTGTGGACACTTCTTTTTTGGGGGGGGCATTTTTAGGCCTTTATTTATAGGACAGCTGAAGAAATGAAAGGGGAGAGAATGGGAGAATGACATGCAGTAAAGGGCCGCAGGTCGGAGTCAAACCTGGGCCCACTGCATTGAGGAGTAATCCTATATATGGGCGCCCGCTCTACCAGGTGAGCTATCCGGGCGCCCTTTTGTGGACATTTCTGTTAGGATTTTAAACCTTGTGTTGTCCTCGGGTCAAATCTGACCCGTTTTCACACACACTTTTCAACACTTTTGCAAGGCACTGTATCTGTGTCACATTCTCATTAGGGGCTGAGCCCCCCTAAAGGTCTGATCCTAGAATCACCCCTGGTTGACAGTAAGACAACACAAGGGTCAACGTTTTCCAGTGACCCCCAGCTCTCTCAGACAAATGTATTAAGGATTAAGAAAACCAGCTGCAATGTAACAAATTGTGATCCGCACCTGTGACCCTCCCTCAGCACAATGTTGTGGTTAAAAGCCTCTCGTCCCGTCCTGCGATAGCAGTGCTATTCGTCATTCCCGCAAACACACCGCTGCCAGTAATATTAATCCTGCCTCCTTTATCTCCCCCAACACCAGGAAATAAAAAGCCTTATCTCTCTCTCTCTCTCTCTCTCTCTCTCTCTCTCTCTCTCTCTCTCTCTCTCTCTCTCTCTCTCTCTCTCTCTCTCACCCACACACACACTCCCATCTTTCCTCCTGGTTACGCCAGAGAGAAGACGCATCGATACGCTGTTTTTGTCCTTTTACATTCTCACCGGAAACGGTTTATTAAGAGATTAAATCAAGACCGACACCTCGATACTGTAAGAAAAAGTCACAAACGCATCACAAGTCCACAGAGCCTGATGCACATTGGACAAGGCTAAGTGCAAGCTGATGAAACTAACTGTCATTAAAGCAAAGCATTATTTATTATTATTGACATGTATTAATCAGAACATTCACAAAAATCACTCAAAATCAGCAGGGGGAGGCGTGTAGAAACAGCTGTCTACGCCGATTTGCAGCTCTCGAGGGGGACGGGGGTCGCGAACACCAACCTTATTATTCTGGGTCGCGACTCTAAAAAGGTTGAGAACCACTGTGCTAAAGGATGGACATGCTGAAGGATTGACATGCTGGTCCTTGGTTAAAGTAGATGTAGATATTCTTTTACTTGAGTGAAAGCTGCAATGGCACTCTGTACAAATACTCAAGTAAGAGTGCTGCATTTAAAGTTTTTAAAAGTACACAAATATTATCAGCAAAATGTATTTTGAAGTTTCAAAAGTGAAAGTACCCATTGCACATAATTGATCCTTTCAGGTTGGTACATTGTATATTATATTATTGTATCTTACTACAAAGTTAACTGTAAGAACCATTTGAGAGTCCCAGCTGGTCGAGATGGAACCAATTCATTCATGTGCTGAGTGCTGATTTTGTCAGAATACAGCATTGAAAGTCTGCTTAGAAGTATAAGAAATATTGGATAGAACAACACAATGCAATTCTGCTAAATAAAAAACATAACATTTATAATTAATTTAACTTGTTTTCATTTTGAAAAAATTGTATATGCAAATACAATACACATTTTCTAGGCTAAGTCTGCCTTTAAAAAAAAAAAAAAACTTTTCCTGTGCTGGTTCCATGGTATCCGAATTTTGGATAGTTGTCATGGAAACATGAATTGGTCATGTGACAAGGGCTGGGAATATTGGCAGAACAGGCAGCCAAGTGACAGAACTCTGATCCAATGGAACTCACAATTGCCAGATTCACTGCACTCTAGCCCAATAGATTGGTCGGGGGGGACCGGAGGGGGGCAATCAAAATTTCGGGGGGGTGGGTGGGTGCCACCCTGTGCCCCCTTCTAGCCCTGCACCTGACTACAGATGTCAGATACATTTAGCAAAATGTGCAATATTTTCCTTTGAAATGCAGTTGAGCACCGATGTAAAGTAGCATACAATGGAAATACTCACGCAAAGTACAGTACGTGAGTAAATGTATTCCACCACTATCCTTATAAAGCTTGATTGATCTTACACGTCGTCTGTGCATATGTGAAAAAAGTCCTTTTGTACATTTTGTAGCTCCAGAGGGAGCTGAACAAAATCTGTTACATTACCTCAAGTGATGTCACTTGAGGCAGCGTTGTTATGGCTCAAGACTACAAGTTTGAGAATGAAATAAATCTGTCTGTGAAGTTATAGACGGGAGTGAGCTTACCAGACCTTTGTAGCCTGCTGCTCATCTCTGCTGCAGGCTAGCAGCTGGAGGCTACATTAGCCACTGCTAGCATAACACACCGAATCTTTGATCTAACTGTCGGCTGTTGAGTTGCTTTGTGGGAAAATTTGGTGCCAGGTTTTGACAAGGACAAAGAAGGCATGGATAAAAAACACAGTGTTGCTGCTTCTGCTGTATCGATTTTGAGCTTTTTTTTTGTGTTAAACTGTCCATTTAGCGATTCAGTATCAGCACTTTTGCTGTGTTTCCAATCCCTGTTAATCCTGCTTTAATGGTTCATTCTTTTGATCCTTTTTACATATATTAATTTCCATCTCTTCACTCCTTCTCTTCCCAGGTTCATCAGTATGAAGTTCAAGGCGGTCACATTCATCGACTCATCTTTCATCAACTGCTATTTTGAGGATGTCTCCTCCGTAGGATCCTTCTTCAAAAACTGTACCTTTGTAGACTCCTTCTTTTACAACACGGGTGAGTCTGCACCTGCAGAACTGTCTCCCATTCACAGTTCTCTGTACTCAGGTATTTCCTTCCAGCCCAGAAAAATCCTATTATACTGTAGGTGGCTCACACATAACTCTCACTCAGTCTCTCTGTGTCTTTCTGACAGTTCATTTTGGGTCTTAACGTCCAAGCTTCTGGGGAAGAAAGAATAGGTTTGACATGAATGGCTTTGCTTTATGCCACTAAATGACTGCTTAACCTCTCGGCCCCTGCACAGATTGCATTTCTGAACTCAGGCGACTGTAGTTAACAAAGACACTGAGCCGGGCTTGGCTGCAGAGCACTGAAAATGGCCACACAAACACCTTCTATGTTATCCTTTAGATGCTTGCAAAACTTCAAAACAGTAAGGAACTCAAACATTATTCTCTCTGCAGCAAAATTTTAAAATCCAAATGTGAGCTTTTTCTATTCACTTTATTTTGTTTTGTTTTGATATGTTGGAACTGAGGCATTTAAAACATCAAATTGTACCTTAAATAAATTCAGGCTGTGTTCTGAAAGTGCAATTCAATCATTTTCAGGCAGGCAAAAACATAAGCAGGAAGAAAAGGAAAAGGCAAGGCAGACATTCCAAATGTTACGAGAGAACATGGAGCTGAATCAGACCTTGTGGGAGCACAGGGTGGAAAAATAGTTCCCTCAAGCACTCAGGAAAAGCGCTGAATATGGAAACAGTGACGGCGCGTCAGGTTGCTGGTAATGCCCCATGGGAAATGAAGTCTCTTTGCCCCCAGCAATGTGTCTCTAGAGAGCAGCGGATAAAGAGAAACGAGGAGAGACAGAATGAAGAAGGGAAGGAGAAGTGCATCATGAGAGCAAAAGGTAGAGCAGGGAATGTTTTCTCTTTGCTGCAGCTGCTGAAGTTTATTAATACACCTTTTATATTTAGAGATAGAAGCCCACAGACATTATATCCTATGCATACAGTTGGGAAGGGTTATGTTTTAAATAAAAAAAATACAAATATACTAGTTCAAGGTTTTATTTAAGCTATAAATACCTAGAACGCCTCATTGAGATTATATTGAGAATATATATATTCACATTTTGTGAAAATACGCTTTTCTTGGGACGATAGACACCTAGACGGTAGTGTTTCTGGAAAACTGGAATAGTGACAAAGCGGCAGATTTTCAGTTTGGTGTCAGTTAATTTGTGGTGCACCGTGTGAGCACAACATAAGCTAAAATATTAGACACAGAGCCTCCCTGAAAAACATGGCAAAAAGATCAGCTAATCATTCAGAAATTATCTTAGTTGATATTGGGCTTTAGTGTTTACCAAAATCATTTGACATGCAGTGAACCTGGGACATTTGGGCCCTCTGGGAGTCAGTGGCCCCGGGGCAGTTGGTTATCCAGCTTTGCACATCAAAGTCTAGTCTATATCCCCTTCCGGGCTTGCTCCGTTGAGGCCGGAAATTACATCCGTTACCTTCTGCTTTCTTTGTGTTGTAATTTTAAACTCCGGTGGATTTCTGAGGACTATGGTTAACTGCTCCTCAGATCTCTGCAGGGTAAATCCAGACAGCTAGTTAGACTATCTGTCCAATCTGAGTTTTCTGTTGCACGACTAAAACAACTTTTGAACGTACACATGTTCCACCACAACAAGTTCCTTCCCGAGGCTATTTTGCAGAGGCATCGTAGCTCTGTCTGGCGCTTAGTGCCGCCCATGATGATTGTGATTGGTTTAAAGAAATGCCAATAAACCAGAGCACTTTTTTCTCCCATCCCGGAATGCTGTGTGGACTCGCCAGACCCTCCTCCACAGCGCTGTGGATGGTCTGGCAAAGACTAAAGATAACCTAACAGCAGTCTAATACCATCAATATAATAAATGAATGAACGAATAAAACCAAACTAAACACCAATAGAAAATTATAAATTAGATAAACACATCCAGATTTTAAAAGGGCCACAGAAGACAGAGCAGTTTAGTTTCTCTAGCGATGATTTCAACTCACACGGAGAGACCAGTTTTGTTTTTCTCATTTTAAATCTCTGACTGCAGGAGGTGGCAGGCAGATAAAAACCCTAATGCATTATTTAATCACAGTGTGAAAATTGGACGCTTGTCTCCTACTTTTACAGATATTGACGACGCCAAACTAACAAATTCCAGAGTGATCAACAGCTCCTTCCACCACAACAAGACAGGCTGTCAGATGACATTTGACGATGATTACAGCGCCTACTGGGTCTATTTTGTCAACTTCCTGGGAACGCTGGCTGTGCTGCCCGGAAACATCGTCTCTGCCCTCCTCATGGACAAAATAGGACGTCTTAGCATGTTAGGTATGACATAAGATTCTCTACAAATAACAGCCTTTTCTCCTGTAAAATGGCTTCCTATGTTGGCCAGTGTAGCTGCAGTCAATTAGGTTATTTTGTACCTGAGATGTAAAAGGTGTGTCTTGTTTTGTCCCGCAGGAGGCTCCATGGTGCTGTCAGGCATCAGCTGCTTCTTCCTCTGGTTTGGCACCAGCGAGTCGATGATGATCTTCATGCTCTGTCTCTACAACGGCCTCAGTATCTCTGCCTGGAACTCGCTGGATGTGGTCACCGCCGAGCTGTACCCAACAGACAGGAGGTGAGACGTAGATATATAGCATTATTACACTTCCCTTAAAGCTTAAGTGCGTAACTTTTTTACATTGATGAACGTCCGTTTCATTCAAGCCATTGCCAAATGAGTTGATCCAAAGCTCATTAAGACTATCAGCTCCACACAACTCTCTCTGTATTTCTCAGTGTGGCTATGTTCAGAAGATTGTGTCGTCCAGCGACTTTCACACGCAGAAAATCAAGTGAAGATAATGACCTCTTCCAGTCCATTATGTTTTTTTAATCCTCTGTGTCCTCCTTGGCTACTAGCAACTGCGTAGAGGAGGGGGGGAGGGGTGCGCGGTCACGGAAGGCTTGTATCATGTGGACGCTCCGACAGTGTTGTTGTCATTACTTAGAATTCCTCATGGGGAGACAGAAACTACACACTGCAGTATAGCTTTAATATATAGGTGAGAGTATCTGTGCTTTAACACTACCATTCATAATATCACAAGGGAAAAAAATGAGTACAGTACAGTCAGGCTGCCTTTTTATATCATTTCCATAGACAAAGCCTCCTGGATTTGAACTCTTTTTTGATGCCATGCACTTGTGCTTTGATCTCTGATTGTCTGGAGGAAACCAAGACTCCACTGTGCTACAGTCACAGCTTCTAAACATCTGGTTATGGTAGGGCTGCAGTTCTCGATTATGGAAAAAAAATCATAATCACAATTACTTTGGTCAATATTGAAATCAGAATTATTTACTACGATTCCTCATTGACTTTTGGAAAGATGTTGCATTTATTGAAGTTAAAAAAACGGTGAAACACCTCCAACTGTGACATTTGCCTGTTGAACTTTTTGAATTCCCCTTCAAAACACAAGAAAAAATAAGAGTTTACTTGCAAAATGTAATGTGCTAAATAACTGTTTTTCTCGATTACGTTGTTTTTGTGATCGTTAGGAGCCAAAATCTAAATTAAAGTTTCAAATACAGCCCTAGGTTATGTGACTCATAAGTCATTTCATTTCAAAATCTCAAAGATGCTTAGTGATTG
Source organism: Zingel zingel (assembly GCA_023566125.1). Classification (NCBI taxonomy): domain Eukaryota; kingdom Metazoa; phylum Chordata; class Actinopteri; order Perciformes; family Percidae; genus Zingel; species Zingel zingel. Next base: position 28,865,535 of record CM042329.1, on the reverse strand, counting down.
TGGTGACTTTCAATAGTAATGCTGTGATGCTGTATGAAGAGGAATTCTGCTGACACTGATCTTGATTATAAAAAAGGTTTATTACATCAAGTTTTCAGCATCCCTTTAACAAACTCCTGCAGAGAGTTTGGAGAACGACCAACCCAATTCTTCCAATATGTCGCTCTGAAGTTCTGCAGTTAACACATAGTATACATACTGTGCATTACACTAACGTGATTGGGTCAGAACTGACCAATGATACCTTCTTTTTTGGCTCATCTCCAAATAAGGACTCTTCTGTCCAAAAGGGCTCTTCTGCTCATGTTAACAGCCTCCAGATGTCTCAGTAAAAGTAGGGCAAGGGTCAAAGGAATCCCTTACAAGAAAATCCTCAGTACAAATGTATACAAAGTCATGACCTGTTCAGATACCACATTATGAAACGTATAACTTCAGGTCATTCACATCCCTCATTTGACCCGTTTGACAGACTACTTTCGCCTGTTTACAATGTGGTATTAATTGTTATCAGGGATTACATTCAGAAAAATTTGAATCGAATTGGTCATTTAATACATGACATAAGGGCGGCCTCTAGCTCACCCAGTAAGAGCGGGCGCCCCATGTAGACTGAGTCCTTAGCAGTACCTCGGTTTCAAGTCGATTATATTAATATATATTCTTATATATATTCTTTGGTAGAGCAAGAAGAGAATAAAACATAAAGAAAATATACTTTCAAAAACAATTTACCATGTGTTACTGTAAACCTCCCTCTCCTTCTCTCCTTTACAAGACAATGAATGCAGGGAGATAGGAGAAGAAGCTCTGGCTGTCTAGTTTCGCTTTGCCAGACCCTCCTCCACAGCGCTGCGGAGGAGGGTCTGGCTAGTCCACACAGCATTGCAGGATGGGAGAAAAACGTGCTCTGTTTTATTGCCATTTCTTTAAACCAATCACAATCGTCTTGGGCGGTGCTAAGCACCGCACGGAGCCGCTGCAAAATAGCTTCGGGAAGGAACTTGTTTTGGTGGAACATGTGTACGTTCAAAAGTTGTTTCAGTCATGCAAGAGAAAACTCAGATTGGACAGATAGTCTAGCTAGCTGTCTGGATTTACCCTGCAGAGATCTGAGGAGCAGTTAACCATAGTCCTCATAAATCCACCGGAGTTTAAAATTCCAACACAAAGAAAGCGGAAGGTAACTGACATCGGCGAAAAGACATGAATCCTGCTGAATTTTCTTGCGGCACCAGAGCAATCCCGGAAGTAGAACGTGGTGGATATAGACTACTGGCTGTCTAACACAAATCTGGTCTTGCTCTTGACTTGGTCTCAAACCCTGAAAGTCAATACACTCTGGTCTGGGTGATGACTTGGTCTCGGTTTAGGTGGTCCCAACTACAATACTGCAGCATAGTAACTTGATCAGGTCCTGACTCTCTCCTCTGTGTCTTCCTTGTCTCCTTGTTTTCAGGGGCACCGGCTTTGGCTTCTGTAACGCCATGTGTAAGCTGGCAGCGGTGCTGGGCAACCTGATCTTTGGCTCGCTGGTTGGCATCACCAAGGCCATCCCCATCCTGATGGCATCGACTGTGTTGGTTGGCGGCGGGCTGGTGGGGCTCCGACTGCCAGACACACGGGCCAATGTCCTCATGTAAACCTCGGCATGGAACAGTGTGCTGTCTACCAGGTCTTCACTCAGTTTACTGAATAACCCATTCATTTACGGACCAGGATTTATTTGAATATCACTGAAATGAGCATTGATGTCATCCTTCTTGTATTTATTATTTGATGAATAATGATAATTGACTGTGTTCTCAAACATGTAAAGGACACGTGATTGTTATTCTGTAATGTCTGAGTAGAATACCTGGTAAATAACAAAGCCCAATGAAATGCATTTTGACTTAACAATGAGCTGTAGATATAAAGAGGCAAACGTTGCCAAAGCCCTGGGCATTCTTTCAGAAATTCAAAGGCTACTGTTCAGAAACAAGTGGAGATGGAACTCTGTATATCAGCAGCTCATTGGCTGTTTCACACATGCAATCCACAAATACTCGTGTCAAAGCTGCAAAAGGCCTGGACTCCCGACAACCTTCCCCTTATGTATCCTGCTCAATCCTCCTGGCTAAGATTAAAGGAATAGTTTGACATTTTGGGAACAGCGCTTACTCAAAGCTAACACCAGCAGCTGCCTAGCTTAAAATAATAACCTCGACGATTTTCATTTTACTCTCCTGTTGTCCTCGGGTCAAAGCTGATCCATTTTCAAAAAGTTTCTATATCAGAAAGTTGGGATTTTTTTCAACCAAAATTGTCAGAAAAAATGACGTGGATGGTTCAATTCACAAATAAAATAAATGACCAGTTCACTACTTTTATTGAATTTGGGTGTTTTATTAAATTTTATAGCATTTAAAGAAAAAAATGATAAAGGACCGTTGAAAAAAAGCATAAGAAATGTCGGAAAAAAGTGACAAAAATGTCGAAAAAAGTGACAAAAACATTGGCAAAAGCTTCAAAAACATCGGGGAACGTGACAAAAGTTTGGAAAAAGACGACCAAAATGTTGAAAAAAAAAGTTTTCATTTTAAATTTTGACCCAGAAATACAAACGGCAAGACAGCATAAATGTATGTTAAGTCACTATCTCTTGCCGAATGAGCTAACACAATGTCTGTGGCAACATTCCCGAGAAAAATCACAAGCGCCACACAATTAGTAACTAAGTCACCTAGTGGTGTTTTGGTCTACCAGAGAAGTAGGCGGAGCTAACGCAACAGACTTGCTCTTCGACTCACTTGTGTGTGAAGCGGTATACTGTTTTTTTTTTCTCCCCGGTCTCTCAATTAACCTTTGCCACCAAAGAGAACAACACAGAGCTCTTTGAGATTGTAACTCTAAAGACTGAACGCAGGAGCAAACAGCTAGCGTGGCTCTGTCCAAAACTGCCTACCAGCACCTCTAAAGCTCATATTGTTAGTTTAAGCCTTTACAAAAAACAAAAAATGTAAAAACAACAAGATGTGGTTATAAAGGGGGCTTGGAGCCCGACTATTTCCTGGTCTAGTGCAGAGCCAGGCTAGCTTATTTTACCTCTGCTTCCAGTCTGTATGCTATGCTATGCTATGCTATGCTAACTGGTACATAGATATGAGAGTGGTGTACATCTTTTCATCTAACTTTCAGCAAGAAAGCTAAGTGTGTAAAGTTTAACAAAATGTCAAACTATTCCTTGAAGTACAAATCATTTTGTGATGGTCGTTTAGGTGACTATGCTATATGTATTTATGTCATAAGTATTTATGTATGTTATTTATTGCTCCACCAGTGATGCTTTTTATATTTGAGGGCCAGAAATCGAAGGTGCTTTTTGACCTGCTCTGTTTCTAAAACCTGCGATCAGTATTTCACTAATGGTTGGTGACGTTCAAGCCTTTTGCTGCAATTTGCAAGAATGACAAGGCCATAAGTAGAAAAGAAAATCAATAACGATATAGTAGTTTTAGTCAAAGCCGGTAACTTCAGCAGCTACATTTCTAAAGTGAAAAGAAGTTTACATTTTCTGCTTTTTACAGTAAGAGACTTTTGAGATTGGAAACTTTTTTTGTCTGAATGCTTCCTCTCTCCCTCTCTTGTGTCTGTGTCGTGTTCGTCTCGTGGCGCCGAGCTCACTACGAAGGGCTTTGCTCTCCGTTGCAATCCCATTTCGTCAAGAAGAATTTATATTCTACTGTTATAATCTGCTCCCCTCCTTATTGAGTTTTTGTCTCACCATCTTGGTTTCCTCATGGTGTCTCTCATCCAGTCTTGTCCTCTTTGCTGTTTATCTCCTCCTGCCTTGCTGCTGCTCCCTCCAAAACTCAAAGGCCTTTCTCAAATGTCGTGCCTCTCTCTCTCCATTGAGTCCGTCGCTCCTTCCAAACCTTGGAAGCCTTTGCTGCTCTGTCCTGCTTTTTTTTGCTCTTGATACTGCTGTGTGTATGTCTGTGTATGAGTGTGTGTGTCCAGACAAACCTTTTTAAGATCCAGTGGCCATCTCATACGTAGAAAATTAAGTTTTTTTTTTGTTTGTTTGGTGTTTTTGGAGGATTTGAACCACATGATAAAGTGAAATTAAAAGCCATGCTTAAAGAATCAGTTCACCCAAATTCCAAAGAAACATAATTACTAGCCTCATGGGGACGCCAAAGTCAGTAGGAATAATCATCTGGGGATCATGAATATCTGTACAAAAATTCATGGCATTTCATCTAATAGTTGTTGGCCGACCAATCAACATTGAAGAAGGCATAGACGTTTCCTGTTCACTCTGGATAATTCACAGAACACACTGAGACCAGTTTTAATTTGTTCAGGACTGGAGAGGCCCAAGAGTCATTTTTGTAACCCAACCTCCGATAGATAGATAGATAGATAGATAGATAGATAGATAGATAGATAGATAGATTTGAAGCCTACATGACAGCCTGAACAATACAAACATATAAAATATTTAAAATGGTTGAGGATTAAAATACACAAAATACAAAAAAAGCTTTTGGGCTTATTTCCATTGTGTTGCTCTATTGCAGTAAATATAGGCAGTGCAGGCAGTGCGGTTGCACAGGGGCCTGTAGAAGGCGGGCCCTCCAACAATGTGTTGGGTGCAGAACGGGCCCTTACAAGTGATTTATTGTTTAAAGAATAACTTGTGTAAAATTAGAAACTATGCCATTTGCTATACAGTATATGCCTTCACTTTGCCTTTTAATAATTGCATTTGTGAGGTTATTGCACGGGGGAAAAAAATGCCTTTTGTTAAAGTCAGCGGCCATTTCAGCAACATGGTGAAACAGACAGCTCCTCTGTTCTCAGGCGCTGATGATTATTTTCACGTTTCAGCACTTTGACGGTTAGAGCGCTATCCATGGTTCTGATAGCTTTCTCTTTGACATCTCTACTTTCCCCAATACAATAGTAACTCATTAAGAAAGAAAGTCTGGAGTGCTCAGAAGTGATGAAGGTGCTCTTTGGAAGGGGAACACAAGTGTTCAAAAGAGAAAAAAAACAGTCCAAGGCACTCTTCTAGCAAACATTTTTTAGAGCCTTTATTCAGGGTGTAGAAGGCCGTTTTGTGCCACTATGCGTGGGTTGCTGCCCATCTATATTTAATATACTAAGATTTCTAGATAAAATGGTCATTTAAATAAAGGCTTTTTAATTTTTTTCTCTTTTGAACAATAGTAACTCATTTGACTTTAAAATCCCAAACTGCACTCGGGCCCTGCATAGTAGCATGCACTGTTGTCGTAATCACCTTACGCCACCGCATCCGTAGAAAGTAGGTCCAGTTCAAACTGATAAGAATGAGGTTGTTTCTGGTAGGACACATTGGTGCTGAAATTGAATTCATGTTGTTAACAAAACTCCATTCACCTTTTATTAATATAAGGTGGAGGCAGACATCTTAGAGACGGATATCTGGGCAAATAAAACTACCTGCATGGCTGAATACTACTTGAGCTAAATAAGAAAATATGTTTTCTGTGATTTGGGTGAACTGACCCTTTTAAAACCTTTAATCAAAGGAACTCTTGCTGCTACGGTGTAAAAATGCATTAAGTAATTTGAAAAATTAAACCATGTAACATGTCATACTTGTGGGTTGTTTAATCATACAAAAAAGTCAGATAACACAAAAATACAGTATACGGTTTCATTATTTTTGAATCAGTTTTATGATATTTAGTGTCAACGTGATGTTCTGTTGTCATATTTCTTACTCTGGAAAGTAACTTTGTGCTGTAAACAACCTCTTACATGCAGCTATTTCTTCAAGATGACATATATTGACCGAAAATATTAAGCTATTTTGACCGTTTCTACATCTGGTTTCCTGTTGTTTGATGCTTTATCTCCGCCCGTCTGCTCGTCTGCATCGCCCCCCCCCCCCCCCCCCCCCCCCTGAAGAAATCCTGCATGTTTGTTACTGAAGTCCTTCTGTTGTGTGTGCTTTTCCCATTTCGGTGTCTTCGCTGTTCCTCTGCGCAGGGGGACACAGATTCACGGGTCAAAGGTGAATGTATCATTCTCGTGTGTTGTCAGATATTTGTTGTGAACAGGTGTTCATTATACTGAGTTCTAGGTCGTTGTGAAAGGGCATGCTAGTGGTGAGATGACTGTATGTACTACACGATGTTATCCAGCAGGGGTGGTCAAATCTGCATTTGGGAAGCAAGGTTTCCAGTTACTTCATCATCATGAAGTCACAGAAGCACGAGTTGCCAGAGTTGTGACTTTTCAGATTTGAAAACTTCTGCTGTCAAACAATACGTGGAGGAGTGTGTAAAAAATATTACCTGTCATGGATATGATTTATTTTGATAAGAAAAGGCTCAAGTGAATGCAGTGTGAAGGTGGATTCCTCTGGTGTCTCCGTATTGAATAAAGAGTTTCATTTGAACAGCTGTGGGACTTTTCTTCATTTTGTTCAAATATGGCTGCATTCAATTACACCAGCAGAGGGAACCATTTATTCTAAATTAACCAGGAGAGGCTCCTTTGAGTTACACAGAGACTGTTATGGAGCCTTGTTTTGTAGTTTACATTAACTTTCTGATTGCCCAAGTGTTCATGTTTGTTTTGAGGCCATCTTAGAGGAAATTGGTTCATGTAGTTGCTGGTGCAGGACAAAAAACTAAATGTTCAAATAACATTTTGAATTTTGCCTGAATCTGCACTATTAAATATTCACTTTCATGCAGACTTTACCTTATTTGAACATTTGAGAGGAAATGTCACAAAGATTTAAGATGTATTAGACATCAGTGGTTGTTCTGGCCCCTGTAGTTAAACTACAGGGGCCAGACTAGAGCCAGCTGGTATTTCCGAGGGGCCAGTTAAATTAAAGCGAGAATAATTTACTTTCACTGAACAGTGGCTACACGTGGAGAGCTACAGTTTTATTGCCCATGAATCCAACCTCTAATGTGTGAGAGGAAGATTGTTTTTTTTTTTTTTTTTTTTTTTTTTTTTTTTTTAATAATTTAAATTTAAATCCCTCTCATAAACATCAACTTTCAACATTAAATTTCCAATTTGTTTGTCCCCGAAGGGCAATTGCTTTTGCAGCATGGAGTGCACCATTAAACAACCACGAAATAACGACTTAGCATCAATGAACAAGCATAATCATCAATACGGCTATCCTTCCATCCCCCTACATAAAAGTATAAATCATTATAATGAAGATAAAAATACATCAACACAATCGTCCAGCGGCAACTCCTTTGACCTGAGTTTAGGAAGGTAAATAACTCATTTAATTTGCATCTTCTTTGAAAAATGAAGGCCATTTAAGGAACAACTTAAAAGGTGCAGTAAGTGATTCTGCGCAAAAATGGTTGATATTTGAACTCAACTGCCAAACATTATACATTATATATTGATGGTGGGGGGCACCATCAACTGGATTAGTGTTTTGTGGATGTTTTCCATTTAAACAGTATGTGTATTAACGTGTATTAACAGTATGTGTATTAACGGCAGATTTTTTTTCAGTGCACACAAAAATTAGAGAGCTAGGTGACCGTGAAGAGACATACACTGAATTGTGTGTATTGGATTAACATCACTTACTATACCTTTAAGGTGTAGCTACCAATGCTATTTTATCATTTCAAGGGGGTTTACACTTTGAAAATACTTTTTAATTAAGGTAAAAGTTCTAAAGGTTTTACATTTTAAGGGATTGTTCTCTTAAAATGTACCAATTTAAACTGAAAGCCTGCAGGTGAGCCATTAAAAAGCCTAAAGACAGGTTTATTGTGTAATAATATGCAGTTAAAGGTCACATCATCATCAGCTCCTCTATCACTTGCGGAGTTGAGAGTTGGACAGCCTGCAGACTAAAATACATACATTTATATTTTTAAAATGATTTTAAAAAAATAAATATAAATGCTCGTCAAGCTAGCAAAGCTAGCAAAGCTAGCTAGCTCGACCACCTGGGCTCACTTGGACTTACTTTCCTCCCCTTTTTTGATGATGTAAATTCGTAAATAAGTTGAAATCGATGCAACGCGAAATCTCAACCTTCACCTTCATCAACCTGAAGAGCAATTCACACTGTATCACGTTCGCACCGTATCACGTTCGCACCGTATCACGTTCGCACCGAATCACGTTCACACTGAAAAACATGTTCACGCTGAAACATGTTTACACTGAAACAGTAAGAGCTTAGCTGTTAGAGAAATGTTTTCGCTGTCTGAAGGTTGTGAGTTCAAATCCCTCTTGTGCATTTTGTGTTTTCATTTTGTCAACCCTCGACATCCAGAGAAACAGCGACAAAGTCTTAATTCTTCTCTGTGAGACTCAGCTGAAATCCTTCTTGTACAGTTTGTGTTTGCCTTCTGTTACCCCTTAAAAACCCTTTAAACATGCAGATAATCCACATCTTGAATAGGAAAGTTAGGATTGGCTCAAATTAAAAGTTTTTAAGAAGTTTTTAGGTTTAAAAAAAGAAAATTTAAATGGAGGAGATAACCAATTAAAACCCTTTCATATACAGTATATCGTACTGCATTTATTTATCTATCCATTAATTAACCCTAGACCTGTTGTAAACCTCATAAAATGTGGATCACCCTTTTAAATTTGCACCTTAATTGAAAAAGGAAGTTAACCCAACACGGTAGAGAGCTCAGCTGGAAGAGAAACTGATCTGAGTGTTGTGAGATCTAATCTGTTGCTGTTTGTGTTTTTATTTTGTCAGCCCACAGAGCGGTCTCTTATTGTGAAAAGCCTCTCGTGGATTTGCCTAACTCCTCTGCAGCTCTGATACATTTCAGCTGGGATCTGAGTCACTTCACAAGTCTTCATGAAACAGGCTGAAACTCGTTAGGCTCATTCAAGACCAGTTATCCTGGATTTCTTCATTCTACTTTTGTGCAACAGGCCCCAGGTCATCACCTTTATGAATCTGAAAGTTGACTGAAGGAAAACAAAACAAACTTCTGACTGTGAAAACAGTTCCTCTACCAACTGACCTCTCAAGACACTGATAGGTGATCTTTTACTTTTTAGGTTTCAGGACGGGTGTATTAAAGAGTTTTGATCGGTTATCTCCTCCGTTTAAGGTTTTTATGAAACATTCAAAACTATTTATTTACTAGTTATTTCTGCCTTTTGATTTGAACCAGTTTTATTGTTTCCATAAAGGGTTTAAATGGATTATCTGCATGATTTAGATGGTTTATTACAGTAAGTGGTCACAGAAGGAAAAAAATAACTGTACAGGACAGGTTTGAAACCACAACCTTCTGACTATGGACTAGTTTCCCTACTGGCTGAGCTATCTAGACGTCAAAAAACAAGAAGGCAGATTATTACAGTCAAGAATCTGACTTTGTCAGTTGGCTAATATGAACGTGATTCAGTGTGAACATGATTCAGTGGGAACATGATTCAGTGTGAACATGATTCAGTGGGAACATGATTCAGTGGGAACATGATTCAGTGTAAACTTTGTTTCTCTTCAGGTTGATGAAGGTGAAGTTTCTGCAGCTTCAGTCTTATCTTCTAATAGAGGAGACACACCAGCCCGATAATCGGCCGTCGGACCGTCTGGCGAGGTCGGTGACTCGAGTCTGTTCGGTGTGTCCCGTACCGTCGTCCGTCCGAGGAGCCGTCGGCCTTCATTTGGGCCGACCCGACATGTTCAGTCGGAGACAGGGCAGTCGGGACTCGCCCGGAAATGGCGAGCGGATGAGCCTCTCAAAATCTGATGAAGATCTTTTAACCTGACCTTTGTCGATCTGAAATGAAGACAGATTCAGAAACTGCACGGCCTATTTCTTACTTAAAATGTTTTGAGAAACACGTTTCGGTGAACTATTTTAGTCCAATATGAGATCGTATTCTGAACGAGCCGCCATGACAGTCTGGCTGTGAATTTCCGGAGAAAAAAGAACCACGTGACACGTTCGTCCAATCAGCTGCCGGTTTTCATTTTCTGGGAAATAATCAGACTGTTAATGGAAACAATACAGAGCAGCGCCGCCTGCTGCTATGGAGACGTATTACGTTTCAAGCACGCGCAGAGCGTACGCTCAAGTCAGCGTCTCTTCGTTGTGTTCTGAGGCACTTTTTGGACCTCTGGGACCCGACTGATCAGTCCGACTGGCTTTTCTGCCGACGGTCGGCCCGTCTGGCTGGTGTGTCAGGGCCTTTACTCTCTCTGGTTCTCTGTGTTGCTTGACGTCGAAGATGGTCCAGTGGATAAGGACACCAACCCCCTCAACGTTGAGACGCGGGTTCGAACTCGCCTAAGGTATGCCACACAGGAGTGTCTGTGATGAATGTATGTATGTGGTTTCATTTGTGGGGTCAAACGACAAAAACTAAAAATGTCAAACGCTGCGTTCACTAAAGCCCTTCGTTGAGATTCCGTGTTGATTTTAACTTGCGTATTTCCGAATTAACAACATCATCAAGGAGGAGGAAACAGCACACGTAAGTCCAAGTGAGCCCAGGTGGTGGCGCTAGCTAGCTTAGCTAGCTTGACGGGCATTCATTTGTCAATATTGTTTATGCTTTTGTTTTTTTTTAGGCTTTGTGTTTTAGTGTGCAGGCTGTTCAACTGACTCTGCAGGTGAGAGAGGACCTTCACCTGCATATTGATATACAGTAAATCTGCCTAATTAAGGCTTTTAATGACTATCAGCGTGCTCTCAGTGGCAAACTAATATTATCTACATTGTAATTTGTACCCTAAAGTACCTGAGTTCTTCAATTAAGATGCACATTTGATGTTTTTTATTTTTTTATGTGCACACAATAAAAAATAAATAAAATAAAATAGGACTTGTTCTCTAGGGTGCCCTTCCACCAACACCAACACCTTAGTAGGGGTTCTGCCTGCATAAAAAGTGATTGAAGACATGTATACATATTTAGATTTTGGCCACAGACTTTATATATATATAGAAGTGTGGTGTATGTCATCTTACATCCTGTGCAGGCGGGGCAGAAAATAGCAACTCCCTCACAGTGTAGCTGCATACCACAATATACAGTGATGCTTTTAAGTTATAGAAACTTTACAGTACATTAGGCTTGGCTGTATGAAGAGATTTTAACACATTTTGGCTTTAGCCATATTTAATACAAAACAGCTAAATAATCATTTAACACAACATAGCTTAGGCATAGTTTAGGTTTATAGCTCCATATTTTGACGACTTAATTATTTTCTGTCAGTCTGTTTCATGTTATTACTTATCAGCTATTACTTTCAAGCATTAATGCTAAGGAAGACTTTCCTCCAAACTCTACAGAATTAAAATATGAAAAGCAACATAGACTGATGTTTAAAAACCAAAAAACTAAAACCATTAACTATCACGTGTATCATATATAAAACGCATACTTTCTTTTTCATTTTTACATACATAAACATTCAGTACAGAAAAATACTTTGCACATCACTAGTAGGCAACGTGATGGTTTAGTACCGAAACATTGCCTACTATTAAATTCATAACTTTTTGCAAGTTAGACAGTGTGTGTGAGTTTCTTTGCAACATACATAAACATTAACATGTTAACTATCTGTCTTCTTGTTCCCTCTCTCTGACACGGACTCCACTTGCAGAGAAGACATTTAGTGCAACAGGGAGTCTGTGTTTTGCTTGTTTATCATAAATGCCATCAAGATCCTTTTACTTTCTAATTGGATTCCAGCCACAGAGAAAATCTGCCTCCTCATCTGCTATGCAAATAAAATTCAAATGCATTCATTTTTTTTGTAACAGGTTGGTCTTTCTTAGACAGATAAACTCAGGGATGTCCCCTTTTTAAAGGCCCTGAAGTGAAATGAAGAGCCTGCAGACTTGGACATGAGAAGAAACAGAAAGGGGTCCAGACAGGCATGGAGGCAGCACAAACACACCGCAACTTTAAAGTGCACGTACAAACTCTCCGTTCTATCCACAAACAGTTGCACATAATGGAGGAAGTGCAGGACTCCAGCGGGCGCAAAACACACCAGGAAGATGACAAACACCAGTGAGCTGGCCTTGATGTACATCGCCCAGTCGTGGTGTGATCGCTTCAGCTCGTAGACGATTCGGGCGTAGCACACAACCGTGACCACCAGCGGCAGCAGGAGGCCGAAGACAGTCAGAAACAGGTTGTAGTAGAACAGGGAGATGTGGGACTCAAGAGGCAAGACGTCGTGGCAGGTGATGCGGTCCACCTCGGGGATCCAATAGCTCTGCTGGACCAGGAGCTCGGGGACGACTGCGGCACCAAAGACCCCCCATACCACCACACTGACCCAGGCAGTGAACATCCTTTTGGGGAGACCTTTGTACATGAACGGATGCACCACAGCCAGGTAGCGCTTGATGCTGATGCAGGCCAGCGTCTGGGCCGAGCAGTAGAGGTTGCCATAGAAACAGGCCGTGACCACCCGGCAGGCAGGTTCTCCGAGCACCCAGTGGTTTCCATGGAAATGGTAGTGAGCCTTGAAGAAGAGGGATAGGAGGAGGAAGAGGTCGGAGACAGCCAGGCTGCAGTAGAGGATGGCGGAGGACACTTTTCTGATTTTAGAGGCCAGTGTGCACAAGATGGCGATGTTGGCCGGGATCCCCACAGCAACGACCAACATGTAAATAACGGGTATGACCCGTGTGCTCAGGGCGCCGCGGAGGTACCCAACTGTGATGTTGCTTAGAGACTGCAGAGCTGGATGGGATGAAATGGGAGCTTGTGTCCCATTTGGAACAGTAGAAGATTTGGTCTGAATAATTTTCTCTCCTAAAAATGTTCTGGGCACAGCAACCAAAACCTCCGAGCTGTTGCTCTGCTCGTTGCTTCTCCTTTTCTCTGTAACAAAAAACAAGAAGACATGAGTTAATAATAATTAGGCTATTCATAAGATTCATTACACTCCAACATGTTTAATCAAAATACATTTTAAATGTTTTGTCTCCAGTGGTGGAATACAACTAAGTACATTTACTCAAGTGCAATTTTGAGAAATCTACTAATTAACAGGGGCGAAGCAAGGGGGTGGCTTCTGGGGCTCCAACCCCAAATCTTTTAAGGTTTTAAAATAACTTTATCTCTTTGTCACTTCCTCTTTAGTCTCTCTGACAGGAGGGAAAATCAATGGAGCAAAAGTTCCATTACTGGGGAAATATGGTCTTTGTTTCAAGATTATTTGCAGTTTACGCCAAATTCCTACCCTACACATGTTATGTAACTGAAAAAATACTGACATCTTTTTTAGGTGCCAGGAGTGAAAATGAGTCATCCTCAATATTGGTTGTGTTCTGGTTTCAGAATGATGAAGACAGTTGGAGAACAATTAGATACAAAACAGGATGTCGGTTCTACAGGATGATTTTATTCCTTGTTGGCAACTATCATTTGTTTGCCAAATGATGTACAGATTTTTAAGGCATTCTATTATCAAATGGCTTGAAAAAAAAAGTGCATATAGCTGCCGTAGATGGAGCATGGCCACGGAACCAGCTGTAATCTTTTATTACAAACCATCTTGTGTCATTATAACTGACACATATCTGTACATGTTGTTCATACACTGTAGCCATATTTATTCTGCTCTTATAACACTGCAACATGTCTTGTCCTGCTTATGCACCTTGAATATCACATTGTACTTTTCTGATTTTTTGCACTTCTAATTGGACGCAAACTGCATTTCGTTGTCTTTGTACTTGTACTCTGCACAATGACAATGAAGTTGAATCTAATCGAATCTAGTGGAACAGTGACGACAGTCACCACAGTGCAAACAATGGCTTGTTGTTATTTCTGTGGAGGAAGAAGTATTCAGATAGTATCTACTTAAAGTATGAAAAGTAAAACTACTGGTTTAATAATCCTGCATTAATGTGCATGTTGCATTTTCCTGCTGTAGATGTTTAAGGTTGTGCTAACTATAACTCATTTATAGTGTGTTGGGTTTAATCTACAGCGATGCATCATATTCTATGAGGTCATCTTGTGTTTGTAGCGACGTTGTCCTGTGAGATCCACGTATTTCAGAAAAACAGCCCTGTTTTTAACTTTGTGTCGATGCATTTTCCAGCAGATCCAAACGGATTTTTAAAGACTTTATTTAGCTTAAGATAATAAGAGAATTTTCTCAACACGTAAAGGAATACGTCATCCTTCAGTTTATCACAAACATTCAACATCAACACATCTGGAGATAAGTGGTTTTCACTGGACAGAAAGGGGAGGAAAAACTGTGAAAAGTAAAGTGACTAAAGCTGTCAGGACAAAAAATGTAGTGGAGTAGAAGTATGAAGTTGCATTACACAAAAATACTCAAGTAAAATACTAATACCTAAAATATGTACATTATTACAGTACTTGAGTAAATGTACTTAGTTGCATTCCACCGCTGCTGATTCCTCATTTACTTAGAAATCAACTCAACCAAAGATCATTTATTTACTTCACTGAGAACGATCCCCAAATAATAAACAGTTGGCACATACAGTTACAGTTACATTATCACTGCAAGAATCCAAGACAGGTATATCTTTCAGAATAAGTTGATTGTAAAGTGAAATATAATGCAAAATAGGAATGGTACAACAAAAGGCTTACTCTTAAACTATATTTGATCAGCATATCTTACCTTTCTTTTGAAGAGTACCACTCAGACAGAGAACAAAAACGAGAAAGAAAAAAAGTACTTTCCCCATTTTCTTTTAATCGTTGAACAGCTCTGGAAAAGTCACTTCTCTCCGGTTTACTGTGTGCTCAACTTCACATTTCATCGCTGCTCGGTGTAACCTTTGTTTGCTGCTGCTCTGTTGGTGCACTTGAGTTACAAAAACACCTCCCCAAGCCTACCACGTAATATGGGGAATGTGGGCAGTCTTTAGTTTCTGTTTTAACATGCACAGCATGAACTTATGATGTAACACCCTCACTATTATCTTTGTCATTCTATTGCCCTGTCCTCTGTTTGATGAGATTTAAAGGTGACAGTACTTTGTATGTGTATATTTGCCAGGGTAAATGCCATGTATATTTGCTCATTGGCTCTTTTTCTTACTTAAACTTTCACCCTAAAATGTGTTTACAAATCCTACTCTGTATGTACTTGTTCAGACACTTTATTGGAACCATATGGTGCTTGGCTGTAAAATCCAACCTCAAAGTTGCTGTGCAGGAGCGTAGCACAAAATTCTGGGCCCTGTAGAAAGGCATTCTCTATGGGCCCCTCCCCGCATCCACAGCTATTCATTCTAGCATCTTTTTGGGCCCTCCTCACATGAGGGCCCTGGGTACTCAGTCCCATTTCCACCCCCACTCAGACACCCCTGTTGCTGTGTGTTATATGTACACAATGTAATTTTCCGCCGCTTGGGATCTCCATAGCATAAGTATAGACATTTCTTTTTCCAAAAGTATTTCTGCTGAGCGTTTTCAAGAAGTTTTACACACAAGATACAAAAAAAACCAACAAGGATGGGATAGACATTACATAAGAAATGAGGAAGGGGACAAAAAAAGAAGAAAAAATAACGAAAAAATAAAACAAAACAACAGAAACAACAGAAACAAAAAGCCACATCAGCTGAATGTAAAAATAGAACAGAATAAAAACCATTTCCACAGAGTAGGTCAACTTAAATCAAGCAATACCCATTTTTTCAAGAAGAAAGAGACATAGAGTTAAACGTCCTATGTGACAGATTAAAGGTGTTTCAAGACATTTGAATGCAGAAATGTTACATATCTTTAAATGTAAATGTACATAAATATATGGCAATTTTGGAAACTTTGAGCAACGTTTTCGCTGATGCCTGGAGCGATGTGGAGTGAGGTGACATACGGGAAGGGGCCAGTGGGTAGGCAAGGAAATGTCTGTCTGAAGATGATAAGCTTGTCCAAACATGAGCAGTTTTGCTTAGTCTTCACTTCCTGTAATTTTGTATCATTTCAACATGCAGATATGTCTTATTTTGGATCATACCCACTTTTAGAAATGCTTCCATTCAGCTGTTCATTTCAGGTTTTCTGCTTTTGTCTTAATCTTACTTTTATAATGACAGAAAACTTGATGTGCTTGAATAGTGTCGTAACCTTCAGGACAAACAGTTTCAAGTATCATGTGAAGTATTTATTTGCGCTTTCCAGTGACCATTTTTAAAGCTTTACCTAAGCACTAACATCCAGCTGATCACAGATGTGATCTTGTTTTCATTCAACGTGTTTGTCAGATGTGGGAAGAAGAGATGTTTTCGTTTCCGGCATCTGTTTGACCCATTTAACCCCAGACACCAGTGGTGTCCTCTCCCCCCCCTGCCGGGGACGTCATTGCTTACACCATACAACTAAAAATATCATGGAGATGACTCAAACTGAGAACATCTGCATCAGGCATCTGCCTCCACACCGCAGTTTACCATCAATACAAACAGAACATGAACATGTTTTTTATGGAGAGGCCATATAAAGTCAGAGAGGTTTTGTTTACCGTAAGATGCAAGAAGAGTCAAAGAGTCATCCATGTGCGACATACGTCATTTGTTACCAATTAAAAAGTTTGCCAAGAAATATTTTAATGCAACATTGATTTGTGAACATGACCACAAATGAAAGCAATGTTCTATTTGATTTGATTTTTCATATTAATACCGAACAATCAACATACAGTAAAAGAAGAAGACCCTGACCCCTAATCAATCCGATGTCATCAAAGAACAAAAATGGTTGGGTGCCTGGGAGGCCTAGTGGTAGAGCATGCACCTATATATAGAGGCTCATTCCTCGACGCAGAGGCCGTGGGCCCAATTCTGACCTGTGGCGCTTTCCTGCATGTCATTCCTCCCCCCCCCCCCCCCCCCCCCCCTCTCTCTCTCCCCTTTCATGTCTAAGCTGCCACAGTAAAGGCCTAAATGCCAAAAAAAATTTAAAAAATCTCTAAAAAAAGATAAAAAATGGATGAGTTTGAGAAGGAGCAGACAGAATCATGATGATTACATAATCCTGCCCCTACTTTACAATATCATATTATTACAAAGTGTTAGTGTTAGGTTTCATTAACTGTGAAATACACACATATCATACATCTATGTCAGGCCTTTTCGAGCAAGGAAGCATAATGATGCAACTTCCTTTCTGTTCAGCACCTTCGATGGGCGGAAGGCACACTTGTTTCCTGTATAGTTGTCATCGTATGCAACAAAACTGCTTTCTGTTTCTCACTTACCAATACCACGCAATACGCTTTAAAACAAGTTTATTCTTTCCAAATTTGTGGTTTGAATTTCTGAGAGAAATAAATGAACATGTGTAAGGAGAAACTGAGATAACTGATAAGACGACATTAAAGTACAAATCCTAACTGTAAGTATGTTGGACTTACACGTAGACTGTTGAGGCTGTGACCTATTACAGATGACTGTGTCTCTGTAATAATTCCTTAAATCTCGGATAACTCTATAAGGTTATTACAGTAATAAAACCCTAAACATGCTTTTTGAATTTGAATTGTTAGAAAGAACTGCCAGTTTTCCCCACAAGAGGGCGACGTTTACCTTCATTGACTGGTGCATTCCATCTCTTTTTGTACATTTTAAGACGACTACAGCTCTCAAAAATATAGTGGCCAGGCCACAGTATTTAGTTTGCCATGTGACAATAAATATTCACTCCTTTTAAGACACATTTGTGATTACTGATGGATGCTTCAGATGGTTTCCTGTCCTGTCTTTCATGCTTTCTGCAGCATTTGTACAAAGACCATTTAACTTTAGACCACATTTGACTGTAAAATGTGCTTCTTTTCTGACATCAGAATGATTTAAAAAGCAAACAGGGACACATCCTGCCCCAAGTATCCTCTTTGAAGCTCTGCACACTGAGAAGTACATGCTGCTAAGACTTTCTGTACATTATAAATGCAGGAATTGTACTTGTAATGGGGTATTTCTACACTATGGTGTTGCTACTTTCATTTACCGAAGAATACTTTATGTTTAAATAAGTCTTTAACTCTAGACAAGGCATTTTATTAAACATACTACTACTTAGCATGTTTGACTGTAGGTTTCCTGCACTGCCTGCCTCATTTTGCGCTGACCGCACTCCAGATTTAAAATATAACTCCATCACTCAGTAGTAAAATTTTGGTCCATGCATGCTACAAATAAGTAATTTAAAAAGTGGTAACTTTTTTAGTCGGAACGCAGTTTACATAACTTATTTTATAGGCTATTTAATACCAGACACCTTCCTCTGTCTGATAAACAACAATACACAAAGTTCCTCTTTCAGAGGAGTTTTCATTCTGTCCTACACATACACACACATATGTAGACAGTAATGCATCTAACTGACTGTGGTCTTGGTTTTCACAGTTTCACCCAGGCCTACACCAGATGGCATTCTGATTCTGTGATTCGGAATGTAGTCAGAATGCCTCTCTCTCTCTCTCTCTCTCTCTCTCTCTCTCTCTCTCTCTCTCTCTCTCTCTCTCTCTCTCTCGCTCTCTCTCTCTCACCCTCTCACTATCTCACTATCTTGTGTCTGCATTTCTTCTAAGTTAAAAGAAAGTAAAGTGTATGTTTAGCAGACATTTTGTGTATTCAGGGATCTCTGTTGACCAGTTAAACTTTGACTGAGAACTCAGCATAACATCCTCTGTGCTTGCCTCAATGTTCACCTCCATGTTTCTGTTCCTTTTTTCGCAATAGTTTAAAACAGCCTATTGTTGATTTCAAAGCCCATCCTGACTGGACGATGCCCAGAGAACGATAAAATGTGCTAAAGTGGATACAGAAAACAACAGGAATTGAACTGGGCTGGCACTGTGCCACTGGCTTCTCTCTGGACGAGCTAATCTCCCACCGTCTGTATCCTGCCTCCTCCTATGAGAAGGAATGAGCTCATGTTAGTTCAGGAACGCCCCAAGCCCGGCACACTGCAGAAACAACATGACCTCTAAAGTGTCCAGCTGCGCTTGCTTCTCATGACACAATTTCATGGGGCTCTAAGCCATGTTTCTACATTAACAATGGATGGCATCACCCTGCTCCACAGTGCCCCTCAGCTCTGTGCAGCTTTATAGTGTTTTTCTTTTCTTTTGTTTTTATGGCCCATAACTTTACTGTTTTTGGTTCCTTCTCGCCACTCTACATAGAGTTGTTTTTGGCTGTTTCAGGCAGAGGAAAAGCTCAGATAAACCCGCTGTACGCTTCCTGCTCAGTGCCAAACACCAAACAAACGCAAAGTTAGGGGCCAGCTGGTGAACATAGTGGAACATTTAGAGCAGTTGTGTCAAACTCATTTTAGTTCACGGACCACATACCTCTAATTTGATCTCAAGTGGGCCGGACCAGTGAACCACTCCAGAAAGAACTGAAACTTTATCTGCCGCAGAGTTTCCTGTCAGCTTGATGTTGGCAAACGCAAGTTGCTTCTACTACGACAGCGTTCTACGGCCATTGTAGGAAAAAATAATAATGTTACGGACCCGGGAGAGAGGGGTAATATTCCAAGGAAAAACTCTGAATTTCTAAGATTAAAGTCGTACATTTACAGAAAAAATAATTCTGATATTCTTTGAGATTAAAGTGATACATTTGGAATTGGAATTATTTACTTCTCTGCAATTTTCACACTTTGCAAAGTCCCTGATTGGACCCTTTGGCGGGCCTGTTCTAGCCCACGGGCCGTATGTTTGACACCCCTGATTTAGAGGCTAAAGATGCAGATATTTCCCTTAGGAGTAGGTGGAGACCATAAATGGAGCTAAAAGAGAGTGTGTATATTAGACATACCTTAATTAGGTGGATGACTCCAAATGAATGATAATGTTGCTCCCTGCTTGCTAACAAGTTCAACATGTCAACTTAACAGGGGATGATAAGTGAATGTTGTGTCCACACTTTGTTTCCCCCAAAATGGCCCAAAAAAAATTGGTCATTGCAAGTTTGCCATGTTTGGAAAATCTCTGAGTCACTTTCTTGCTAAGGGATAGATGAGGAGATTAATACCATTCTGAAATATGGTATCAATCTTCTCAACTTACTCTGAGCAAGAAAGGGATTTGGCATCTCTTGAAGAAACATTCACAGAAAAGGAGAACTTAAAGGTCCGTATAAGCATGACAAGATGTGATTTGTCAAATGAAGTTCAGTGTAATCATGAGCAAGTTACAGAACTAACTGTTTTGAAAATAAGAAACAGATCCTTGTGACAAATAGTGAGGAAATGGTTGTAGTCTGGCCGTCTGTGAGCCCAGACACAGAATCCCAGTGGATATATAGCTCAGGATGAATGAGTCAGACTCCCACCCCCATCCTGTGCCGCCCCCCCCCCCACCATTCAATCATCTCCCTCTGTCAGAAACTCAGAGAAAGTACCCAGAACATTTCCTTCTTTCTTACAAACACACTTTCTCTGCTCAGACTACACATGAATGTAAATGCTAACCTGACTTCAGCTTGTTTAATCTTGATATCTACCAGAAGTAAGGGAACTGCCTTACCATGTTCAAAAATGTAAATATTTATCATGTGAGAAGGGCTATCTGAACATCTAGTTTACAGAAGAAAGCGACCTGGGGGCGACCTCTAGCTCACCCAGTGAGAGTGTGCGCCCCATGTATGCTGAGTCCTTTGCAGCGGCCCCAGGTTCAAGTCCGATCTGCGGCCCTTTGCCCTTTTGTCCCCTACCCTCTCTCCCACCTTTACTGTCTATCCACTGTCACTATCAAATAAAGGGAAAAACCGCCAAAAAAATAATCTTTATAAAATATCTCGGGCTCTGTAATTGTGATGCATCCGTCCGTCGTCTGCAAACAGGAAGCACTTTGGCATCTCCAGGGATTCATGTCAAACAAATAATGTGTTTATAGACCATCTGTACTCCCCTGAAAGTGCGTCGGTGGATAATTTCCATTCCACAAAAAACTTTACTGCTCCACTTCAACTCTTCTCATATCTCTTAACCTTTGTGTTGTCTTCCCGTAGACCAATAGGCTCGTTCGAGATGAATTGCGCCTCCGCGTCCGCTGTCAAGTCGGACAGTTTCCAGCCGTTTCCAGCAACCTTCAGGCTGAAGAGGAAGTCACAGAAACACTGTGGTCCGATTCCGATTTAAGAAAATGTTATCAGACCCATATATCAGCTTATACACAGTCTCCAGTTGTTTGTATTATGACAGAGTCGCTGTCAAAATGCTCTACATGTGATCTGTTGCTGATTTTAATTAACAACAGACTGTAGATGATCCGTAATCTGAACAGATTCAGTCTCTCTGACTTCTAAACGTCACTATCAGCCACACAACATGTGCTCTGTACAGAAGAAGCCTTTAAATCAGACAAATAGCAGTTAAAATTCCTCCAATTCAAAATCAATAAAAAGTTGATATAAAACGTCATCATGTTGAGTCAATTCTGAACCAATCAGCTGTTAGATCAGCTGAGAGCCAGGCGTTTCCCAGCATGCCCTGGGTCCGCCTGGGTCTTGCAGTCGGTGGAAAGCAACTGCGCTGCCTGCGTCTCAGAACTGCGGCCGCCTCGATGTCGTGAGGTTATCGTTGCCCACGTGTGCGTGACGGATCAAGTCAGACACAAATCTAACCGACATGCATTGGGCGGTGATCACCGGTGATCAATTCTTCTATTAACTTGTTGTCCTTCTGGGTCAAAATAGAAAATTAACTTTTTTGTCACTTTTTTCAACGCTTTTTTTAGTGCATGGTCAATAAATCTAATTTAAATGACATTATACCTCATTTGTGAGTTAAAAGTAGCAGAAATTATAAATTATTTAGACTAATAGTTAAGTTTAGAGGATGTTAATGAATAATCACAGAAGGGTTTATGTCCAAGTTTAGTCAGGATACTGGGTACAGGGCCAGGCAGCATGACAGAGACAACAGCAGGACAGAGAACACTACAGGAGGGCTTTCACCGGCGACCTGATAGCTGCTGGTTAGTACATACACAGGAACACCAAAAGCGGGAGGAAGCGTGGGTTAATATGTGGATTGATACTGAGATGTGTACACAACTGTGTGACTCGATTGACTTCAAAAAGTTTGCCCGAAAATTTAGCTCGAACCAAAGTTCAAAACACCTGTTGATATATGTCTTCTTAAGAGAGAAGACACACCAGCCCGATAATCGGCCGTCGGACCGTCTGGCGAGGTCGGTGACTCGAGTGTTCCGTGCCGTCAGCCGTCCGAGGAGCCGTCGGCCTTCATTTGGGCCGACCCGACATGTTAAGTCGGAGACAGGGCAGTCGGGACTCACCCGGAAATGGCGAGCGGATGAGCCTCTCAAAATCTGACGGAAATCTTTTAACCTGACCTTTGTCAATCTGAAATTAAGACAAATTCAGCAACTGCACGGCCTATTTCTCGCTTAAAATGTTTTCAGAAACACGTTTTGGCGAACTATTTTAGTACAATATGAGATCGTATTCTGAACGAGCCGCCATGACAGTCTGGCTGTGAATTTCCGGAGAAAAAAGAACCACGTGACGCGTTCGTCCAATCAGCTGCCGGTTTTCATTTTCTGGGAAATAATCAGACTGTTAATGGAAACAATACAGAGCAACGCCGCCTGCTGCTATGGAAACGTATTACACGCAGAGCGTACGCTCAAGTCGGCGTCGCCTCAGTGTGTTCTGAGGCATTTTTTGGACCTCTGGGACCCGACTGATCAGTCCGACTGGCTTTTCTGCCGACGGTCGGCCCGTCTGGCTGGTGTGTCAGGGCCTTTAGTCTGTTGGCTATTTAGGTTTTTTTTTCCTGGAACACGTCACTTTTGCACTTACTGCGGCGTCTTGTGTAGACTGTTTACATATTTATGACCATATGTAGGCTACATTTTATGTACTGGTGTTGTTGAATACATTGTGAATACATATTTCTAAAATTGTATGATGTTTTTGTTGAGTTGTTATTACACAATACTTTTTATGACCTTTTTGAATCCCCCGACAAATAACCCATATTACAAAAAAAGACTAAAACTAATAAAAACTAAACTAAAACTAAGCATTTTCAAAAATAATTCAAACTAAAGTAATGAAATGGTTCTTTTCACTAAACTTTGAGATTCAAGTAATTACATAGTTGTGATTAGCCTACTTTACAGAAATTATGAACAGGCTATTAAATTATTCACATTTGCTTTCAGCATTATTAGTTGTAAGTATATTGTTTGCAGCCACAACGTGTTTCTAAAGTGTAACATTAAAAAAAGATGAAATTGCCAGGAAATGGTCAGTTTCTGTTATGGTTCATTCAGCATTCAGAGCTCTTTGGATGGATGTGCACGTGTTGCTGCTGGGTGACAGGAAAGGTGACGTCACACGACAGGAATGCCTTTCTGTGTGTGCAGACTGCAGTTGATTAGTGGACCGGGGCGTTCCGGGACCCACCGGACTGTGTGGGCGGGAACAAAACATAGTTCACATTCAAACACATTCTCTGGACGAGCAGCAGAAACAACCTGGAGGAGGCACGAGAAACACGGGGAACGTAAACGCAGGACTATCGACATATTAACATTCTCACTTTATTATTTTTTTTGTGACTGCGTTTTTCGGCAGCAACATGTTTTCAGTGGGTCCAAAAACGTTGCTGTTGGTGCTGGTGTGTGCGCGTGCTGCCTCGGCTAGAGACGCAAACGGTAACAAGATTTCAAGTTACTTTCTACTGAAGTTAAAGCAAAACTAGTTAAATATGACTTTTAAAGGGATCTCATCACAAATATGCAGCATAACTCCGTACAGAAATGCAGTATGGTAGAAAATGTAGTCTATCATTTGATGTGATTTATTTTTTAGCCTCTTAGCGTTGGAAATATGAGTTGAATAGCCTAATCGATAGCCTATTTGATCGACAGAAGGTTAATCAGCAACTCATTTTGATGGTAAAGCAGAAATAGTGAAATATTGTCAAACAGTGTCTGATTCCAACTTCTCAAATATGAGAATGAGTTGCTTTTCTGTTGTAATTAATAATGCATTGAACATTTCTTTTTTTCTTTAACATTTTTGGGTTTTTGGACATGTGTTCAGCATTTTATGACGTCGCCTTGAATGTTGAAAATGAACTGATAATGAAAATAGCCATAAGTTGCAGCCCTGTAATGTAGTAGGCTGTATTAGTAGAGGTATGCGAATAAGGATTATTTCCATTATCGATTGATGTATGGATTTTGATTAGTCTATCATTAGATGTCGAAAGAAATGTTAGGATACAGATTTTCCCAGAGCCCAAAGGTGACGTCATCAAATACCTTGTTTTGATTGACCTAAAGTCCACAACCCAAAAACAGCAAGAAATCATCTTATTATAAAGAGAATATTTGTCTTTTTTTAATTATTATTATTATTTTAACAATTTGATCTTGAGATATGACTAAAACCAATTTTCTGTATGAATAAAAACAACCTGATTTAACTATATTTCAACCCGACACATTTCTTTCTCTCTCCAGACACGCGACGTGCAAAAGGGAGAACCTTTTCTATTTTTGACCCTTTAGCCGATCCCATAACC
Source organism: Zingel zingel (assembly GCA_023566125.1). NCBI lineage: Eukaryota > Metazoa > Chordata > Actinopteri > Perciformes > Percidae > Zingel > Zingel zingel. The sequence continues at coordinate 28,840,980 of CM042329.1, read as the reverse complement.
CTGGATCCACCAGATGATGGCGTTGCTAAATTGAATCGCTCCACAGGCGCTCCGGTGGGTAATGTAACCATGGAAATCTCCGAGCAGGCGCTGCTGTTTTTGATGGGCCCTGTGTCCACCGTCCTCATACCTTCCTTCTACACGCTGGTCTGCGTATTCAGTGTGCCGATCAACATCTGTGCGGTGCTGGCCTTCGCTCGGAGGATCCGTCCTAAGAAGCCGGCAGCCATCTACATGCTGAACCTGGCCTGTGCTGACTTGCTCTTTGCCGTGCTGCTCCCCTTCAAGATCGCCTACCACTTTGGCGGCAACAACTGGATATTCGGAGCGCTCGCGTGCCGCGTTGTCACTGCGGCTTTTTACTGGAACATGTATTGCTCTATTCTCCTCATAGCCTGCATCAGCGTGGATCGGCTTCTCGCTGTAGTCTATCCGATCGAATCCCTGGCGTGGAGGAGGCCGTGGAAGTCATGGATAGCCTGCGCAGCCATGTGGATGCTATCCTTCGCCGGTTCTGTGCCGCTCGTCCTCTCCAATCAGACCTACTACCTGAGACAGTTGGACATCACCACCTGCCACGATGTCCAGCGCTCGGGTGAGCTAATCTGGCACTACAGGATCTACTTCATCACGCTCTGCTGCGCCCTCTTCTTCCTGCCGCTGCTCATCACAGTGGTGTCCTACGCGCGGGTCATCTGGTCGCTGAGCAGAGTCCCGCGCGGAGTTGCAGGACGCTCGCGCAGGAGAACCAGAGCAGTGGTGATGGTTTTGACCATTCTGGTGATGTTCGTGCTGTGTTTCACGCCCACCAACTGTCTGCTTCTGGCGCACTACCTGCAGTTCAACGAGGGAGTCCAGCAGAGCCGGGACGCCCCCGATGGCTCCTACGCAGTCTATCTGGTCTTTATGTGTTTGGGAAGCCTCAACTGCCTGCTGGATCCTCTGGTCTACTACTTTGGATCGTCCCAATGCCAGAGAGAACTATCCCGCGCGCTGAGGTGTCAGAAGATCACAGAGAGCATCTGCAGCAGTCACTCGTCATCTAATTCATGCCAATCTAGCAGAGGAACAATTGTGAAACGCAGCCATACAGAAATCTCCCAAATAAACACTCAAAACACAAAAATGGACTCTTTCCAAGGGAACCTCAGCAGCCAATACAAGAAGCTGCTGGTCTGACGCACTCGCACTGAGCAGACCTGTATCAGAGTGACTTTAACTGACTCCTACCTGTGATTTTAAAGTTATGAACGTTAACAGTAGTAATATTTTATTATGACTAGGAAGTAACAGCAAATAAAGAGCACAAAGTTAATCTGCAGGCGTTAGTCGCCTGTATTTTCTAAAGCTATCATGCCAACAGAAATACCTAAAAGTCTTGGTTTCATAACATCACATGCCAGACGAGTGATTAATGAAGTAAAAAGGAAGGTTGTTGAGATTAGATAAGAATGTATGTCTAGATTAATTCTGCTGAACATTTGATACTGAATTGCTTTTATTTTATGCACTGTATGTGTAGGAGCTTATGAGTTTATAAGCTGATAGTGGATCTGGAAGTATTTCATTTAATGGAAGGAAACGTATGAAATGTACTTGTGTTTTAGCATTTTTTTAAACATATGATTGCTAAGAAGCTGATTTTCAAGCACTTGTGTTTCACAGTTGAAAAGCTGTCTTACTTTGTGCTTTACAAAATCTATATTTACCACTTTTTTTTAATAAAAATGTTTTCTTATCCTTGTGATAGTGTTTTTAAAACAACCAATGAACAACAGCAATGGGCATAGTTTGTTCCATGTCGCTCTCTGCTGGTTGGAAATGTGAAGTACTTTGTAAGACTGTTATTTGACACCATTGTCAAGATTCTTTTCTCTCTTCCAGCAGGTAGCGCTACTATACTGTTAGTAGTAGCTAACCCTAGGGATAGAGACTCAACCACCTCTCTGTCACTCTGTATCAGTCTTAGCAGAGAGTCATGTATAGTGTCAACTCTACAGTCAATGGTTTCTTTAAAGCAGAGATCTTCAACAGGGGGTCTGGGGCCCCTAGGGGGTCTTCAGAGTCACTGCCGGGGGGGGGGGGGGGGCTTCAAATTATTGTCAAATTGAAAATGTCTTAACCTTTGTGTTGTCTTGCCATCAACCATGGAAAAAAACACTTTTGTTGTCCCTATCTCAATGATTCAGTCACTTTTTTCAAAGTTTTGTACTGGTTTTGTACAGTTTTTTTTTTATTTATTTATTTATTTATTTATTTTTTATTGTTTTGGTCACTTTTTTCAACATTTTAATTGCTTTTTCTGACGTTTTTTTCCGCTTTTCCCAAATGTTTTTGTCACTTTTTTAATGGTTTGGGTGTTTATTTTTTACATTTTTAACACTTTTTTTTTTTTTTTTTGCAGTTTTGACCATTCTTTTCCATAATTGTTTTGTTGTTGCTTTTTTTAACATTTTGTCTTTTTTTTTTTTTTTTTTTTTTTACACATTTTCGCTTTATCGACGTCCCATATTTTCTGATATAAAAATTTTTTTGAAAACAGGTCAAATTTGACCCGAGGACAACATGAGGGTTAACATAATTCTAACATATTATTAGCCAATATAAATCCCCACTGATGAAAGACTTACTGGCCTATAGGTAACATAGTCCCTAACATAGCCACACACAAATATAGTTAATGCTAAAGATTTACTGTGCCACATGTATGTGTAACATTAAAAGATTATGCCAACAATTCATATTTTACTATTCTATGCAAAAAAAAGGTATAAAGGCTTTAGGCTGACCACACGTTATTGTAGGCCCAGTTTAATATGCAACCTCATTTTATACAATATAGTAGTAGGGGGTCCCTGCTCCGTCTCTCTTTCAGTTAAGGGGTCCTTGGTTTAAAACATGTTGAAGACCCCTGGTTTAAAGGAACCACTGACTGAATAAATACTTTTTGAATTTTTCTTTGACATTTGTTTTCCAAACTAATCGTTCAGTCTGTTAAGTGTCAAAAATATTGAGAGATTGCCCGTCATAATTCCTGAGAGGCTGTCTTTAAATTCATGTTTTGTTTGACCAACAATCCAAAAAGATGTTCAATAAACATTAATATAGGGATGCTTTTCAATTTTATATAAACCAGGGAAAAGCCGCAAATCCTCACATGTGAGAGGCTAGAACTTGAAAAAGTAAAATAATGTTGTGTTGATTATCTCCATCAGCCAGACAAAAGGAATATACAGTATATATTTGTTCATGCATGATCCATATAACTTAGAAAATGTGAAATATTTGCTTATTTGATGAAATAATGTTTTGTGGTCTTTTCCGTACTTTGTCACCTTCATTAAATGTGCCACTTATGTTGGGTTTCAATAAGCTCTGAAGAAAAATGGTTTTGCTATTATCATTTGAATTGAAAAGCACTTTGAATTGCCTTGTTGCAAAAATGCAAATAAAGCTGCCTTGCCTTGCCTATCATTTGTTTGTTGTTGTTGTTGTACAGCAGCAACAATGGGAATAGATAGCCAATAGCAACTAAACACATATATGTTTTAGCTTTTTATTCCTTTATTATATGAAATATAGATGATATGCCACAAAAGACCCTGGCTGGACTTGAACCAGTTTAGTCAAACAGAAGCCGTGAAGGAAGACTTGTCTATTTGGGCAACCATACAGTAACCAAACTATTACCATACTGTATTGCACTTAATATAACATATCACATAGCACACACACCCACATGTTCAGGTGTGAAGAAGCTTTTGTTCTGCATTCTTCATAAGTTCACAAGTAATAGTCCTAAAGAGGAAAACAGAAGTAGAGCCAACTATGATCTTAATTATATCATACTTTAGGGAATGCCCTATTGATCAGTTCAATGTCTGTGTTTCATAAACAAGGCTCACGTGTCTTTTAAAAATCTGTGGTGGAAGAAGTATTCAGATCTTTCACTAAACACACAAGTAAAAGTACAAAAGTATTGGCATCAAAATCAACTTGAAGTACTGAAAGTAAAATTAGCTACCCGTTATAGAGAATGGCTCATTTCATGATTTGTATATTACATTACATGGATTATAATGATTGATGCAATTATGTGTTCATCACTTTAATGATGCAGCTGGTAAAGGGGAGCTCATTTTAAATACTTTATATAGGCCTAGTGTGTCATGTAACCTGTATTAATACCTCCTGATGTATTAATGATTTATATTTTGTATGAATAATCTGAATCTGCACAGTGACTTGTAACTACAGCTGTTGAATAAATGTAGCTGGTAAAAAGTACAATATTTCCCTCCAAAATGTACTGGAGTGTAAGTAGAAAGTACTGGTAACATAAAATGGAAATACTACAAGTTCACGTACCTCATATTAGTTTTTAGTACTTGAGGAAATGTATTTAATTAGGCTATCTTCTGTCTAAAATAAAAGATTGGAGTAGATCTTAGGGCACAGGTCATAGGGCAAATTGTCTAATTTGGTGCTCAACAGGTTAACCAATCAGACAAGAAGCGGGAGGGGTATAACTAAAAGCTTCAGACAGATGTATAAGAAAAAAATCGGCAGGGTCACGTTCAGTTATGTGTGGGTGTGTCAGAAATGTTACCCAATCAGCAGAGACGTGTATGTAAACTCGTGGTAGGCTAATAAAATAAGGCAGTGTTCAACGCTCCTACGTTTCAGTTTAAATAAGGGTTATGTCGGGGCTGAACGTGCCCCAGGGTTTTTCTTCACTAGTATAATATGAATACCTTTCAAGAGGCTGAACTATTGCCAGTGACTGCACATGTATTACTTTCGTCTTCCTATCACTGGCGGAAAGAAGAAGTCATCATACTTCCGACATCAACCTGTGAGGTGTGTCTCGGTTGGCTACGGGCGGTTACGAGACTGGTGTCATCACGTAGGAGTTAAAACTGGCTATATTAAGAAGTCACAGCAGTTGAAACCCAGACGGACAGACAGCGCGAGCCACACCTGTGGACTCTAGTTATTTTCTGCAGTTATGGCTCCGCAGACGCGATGGTTTCACCTATTCCTCCTTTTGTGCTGCCTGCGTAGCGGCCAGTGCCTGACAACGATAGGTAAAGAGCCATCTTTTGTATTTCTCTTTATCTCTGTTGTTTTTGTTGTCTTACAACATTCAAGTCAGACAAGATTAGGGTCCAAAAAGTGCTTTACTGAACATACGTCGAATATAGGCCATGTTTGTTTGATGTGTTGGCCCCGACTGGCTTCATATGGGACATTCTACCAGAAACGTACATTATCTGTCCTGGAATTGTTACAGTGAATACAACTTTTATAATCCAAAAACTGTCAAAACATGACTAAATGGACCGGGGTGAAGTTAGTTTAATGTTTGACATCAAACCACCTGTAATATTTTTAAGACCTCTTTTCACAACTATCACAGCTGTTAGTTTATGGGAAAAAAAATACTATTAAAGTACCTTATCAACATCCCTGATCTATTGGCTATTTAATGCATAGTTAAAGGTTGTCACTTCAATAGGTTTCTCATTTCTGAATTGATTGACATCAAACCACCTGTAATATGTCTCATACATCTTTTCACAACTTTCACAGCTGTTAGGTTGTGAAAAAGTCTTTAGCAAATGCCTTAGCATCCTCATCAGTGACCTATTGTCTATAAAATGCATATTTAAAGATTATCAATTTAACAAAAATGACTTGAAACAATATGTAAACAAATATTTACAAAGAAAATACACAGCACACCAAAGAGGCTAACATGGTGTGCTTTTTGGGACAAGACAACCTTGCCAGAGGGTCTCCTTGTGTACTGAGGCCACGCCCCATCAGAATATTAAATTATGTGTTCAGCAATAAACTAGACAAAAGAAATTGGGAAAACTTTACATTAAAATAAATGCAAAAACTGAAAAAGCTATTAAAGCAATAACTCCCAAATACCTTACTGACCGTGATCATCTTAAAAGATTTTAAACGTTTACATTTTTACTCAAAATAACAGCTGTGTAAGTTGTCAGAGGATGTCTAAGACATATTAGAGGTGGTTTTTATGTCAATATATTCAGACATGGGAAAGCTATTAAAATGATAACCTTTAAATATGCATTAAATAGCCAATAGATCACTGATATTGATAAGTTATTTTCAAAGGATTTTTTCACAAACTAACAGCTGTCAAATTTGTGAGGGGATGTCTGAGACATATTACAGGTGGTTTGATGTAAATATATTCATTAATCAGTCTAATATATTGATGCCATTAATACAAAGTTTAGGAGCGCAAAACTAATAATTTAGTTTGAAGTTCTTATGACGTTTTCATATATGGTCCAGACTCAAACACACGGAGCTCTGAAGCAGACCCGTGTGTCGTGTAATGTCCACTCTCGCTGTAAAATGCAAGGCAGCTTCAGGTTTATGGACGCGCTCAGCTGTGGACATGCTGCGGCAGATGTGTTGCGTTTGTGCTCTGTGTATTTCTGCAGTAGTTTCGGGTTTCCACCTCCCATGTATAGCAGCGTACAGCCACTTCCCTAGCTAAACTATTTGTCTCATTCAGAGACCCAAGCGGGGCTCTGTGTCTGTCAGAAGGTCTGAGCTCTACCTTATCAGCAGAGCAATCAGGTAATGCACAGCAGACTATGTTCCAGGTAGCCTATAGATTATTTTCTGAAATATAGTGACTTTATTCTTGTAATAGCCTATTATAACTTTTATTTTTCTCAGAACATCACAACTCCTCCAAATCACAGAGAACACAGATACTGTATTTTGAATGTGCACAAAGTTTTGGACATGAGCAGAAATCTTGCTCAAACACATCTGAAATATTACAGTCCAGGAGTTTATTAATACATTAACAACAAAAGACGCAAAACAGGAGGAAGGAGTAAATTATGCCTAGGCCACATGTGTGCTGACTCCTATATAATTAGAAAAGTCGATCCAAAGGAGAGTAAATAGTTGAAAGCAATACAGAATGCCTGAGAGCCTTACTTCAATATATTCCATTATGTTTTTATGTTTGGATTGTAATCTATGTTTCTCTTCACATAAAGATAGACATTGATTCAGAAAAAGGTAGAAATAGGTGCATACAAATTCACCAGAATGCAGGAAACAGTGTTTAATGCTCAAAATTTTCAATAAATCATTTTAATTCTTTTGGTGTTATTGGAATAAATAACACTTCTTTTTAGAAAAAAATCTCAACATAAATCTCAGACTAAACTGAGAAAGGCTGTTGCTTCAATTTTGTTAATTTTACAGGAAAAAACACTTATCAAAATAATTAAGTTACTGTCTGTGTCTATGTCTGACCTGGGCTGGCACATGTTCACGTTAAAAAGCGTGTGCGTGTGCGTGTGCGTGCGCAAGCACTACGGTCACGCGCAAAGTGTCCCGGTTTCCGTTCCGGGAAACTACAGCCTCATGGTGCTTTTGAAGTTATTGTAAATGTCCTTTTCACATCTGGTGGTTGTTTTTGTCGTTCAGGCATTTACTAGTGAAATAAGTTATTATTATTATTATTATTATTATTATTATTATTATTATTATTATTATTATTAAAATTATTATTATTATTATTATCGGTTCAGGCACCGGTAATTATGTATGCGATTAATTTCGATTAATCACAGTAATTAATTAGATAACATTTTTTAATCGATTGACAGCCATAATATATTTATTTATTTATTATTTTTAAATCTTTCGGTTCAGGCACCGTTTTTAAAAGTATCATTTTAGCACCGGGAAAATGTTGTTTTCCCTTTTTATTTTCTTCTCGGGGGGTGGGTATAAAATGTGTCACATTTTTCAGCCCTTCTGAGTTTGCAGGTATGATAATAGTACTGCATACATCGCCCTATATACAGATGCTTCTCTCTCTCCCTTAACATCCACACATTTACACATGACCCAATCATTCCACAAACACCCACACACACACCCAAACACAAACACACACATTTTCACATTCCTCTGCCAGTGACGGAACAGAGCAGCGGAGTGCAAGAACCAGTTTTGTTATAGTTATGCGTTTTCATTTAACAGTCTTGTATGTTGTTCATTTAGCAGTCTTATAGCAGAGGGAATGAATGAGTTGGCATAGCGGTTAGTTTTCCATATTGGCACGTAGTACCGCCGACCTGACTGCATGATAACAAATCCATTACTGAGTACATGATCTGGTTGGCACAATATTCTGTCTGCTTTCTGGACAACTCGTGTTTTCCAGAGAGAACAGATCTTTTAACTGGGTACCAGTGATTTTTTTTTGTTTTGTTTTTTTGAGCATACCTTAACAATGTCGATCAAGCTCTTTTTGTCTTTCACGTATAGTCCATTAAACCAACATAAGAAAGAAAATGTTAATAGGCTGTCAATGAAGGCTTGATAAAATGTGCATAGAATTCTTTTACAGACACCAAAAGAGTTAAGCTTCCTCAGTAGGTATATTCTTTGGTTTGCTCGCTTAATAATGCTATCAGTGTTCTCACTGAATTTCAGTTGCGAGTCAAACACTGTGCCTAAATACTTATATGTTTGGAATTATTGAACATTTTCGTTGTGTATTACACCCGGTTTTGGTTCGTCACTGTGCTTTCTAAAGTCTATGATTAATTCTTTAGTTTTAGACGCATTTAAATCAAGGAAGCTGTCGTCACACTATCTGACAAATTCCGTAAGGGCACTGTTATGCTCAGATTGGTTGCCCTGTAGAAGGGACAACAGGGCTGAGTCATCTGAAAACTTTACCAAGTAGCTGTTTTCCCAAGATGACCTCTAGTTGTCAGTGTATAATTTGTCAGGGGGGGGGAGAGCACGCAGCCCTGGGGAGAGCCTGTGTTTGATACAATGACAGAGGACATATTTCCATTTACATAGACCTGCTGCCTTCTGTTTGTTAAAAAAATTAAAACTAGTAATAAGAGCTGCTTGGGTAACTTAAAATATGAGGCTAATCGTTCAATTAGAATGTGAGGCTGCATTTTGTTAAAGGCTGAACTACAGTTGGCAAATAAAATTCTTGCATGTGATGCAGGTTTCTCAAGATGATCAAACACCCTGTCAAGAATGAAGAGCTTTGCATCCTCTACACCCTTGCCCGCTTGATATGCAAATTGTAGTGGATCTAATTTATCTACAGTTGGGGATGATTGTGTCCTTCAAGATCTTTTCAAAGCACTTCATTACCAGGGAAGTTAGTGCAATTGGTCAGAATTCATTGAGGTCTTTAGGAGATTTTGTTTTGGGGATGGGTATTATTGTTGATGTTTTCCATAAGTCAGGTATATCTCCACTGTCGGCACATTGTATGTATGTAATTACAGAAAAATTGGAAAGACAGGAATGTGAAGACTGTACTTTTGTGTTATCTGACCTTTTTGTATGATTAAACAACCCACAAGTATGACATGCTTTTCATATATTTTCATATCATTATTTGACTCAGAGACCAGAGGCTTCACTGGTACAGAGACAGCCGAAGGGGTGGAGGTTAACTCCCAAGTCAGTCTCGTGCTGAGGAGCCATCTAACAACCATCTTCATCCCAATCATCTACATCATCGTGTTTGCTGTGGGACTGCCCACCAACGCCATGGCAATCTGGGTGTTCCTCTTCAGGACCAAGAAAAGGCACCCGTCGTCCATCTACATGGCCAACCTGGCTCTGGCTGACCTGCTGTTTGTCATCTGGATCCCCTTAAAGATAGCGTACCACTTCAACGGCAACAACTGGATCTACGGGGAGGGCTTGTGCAAAGTGCTGGTGGGGTTTTTCTACGGCAACATGTACTGCTCCATCTTCTTCATCGCCTGTATAAGTGTTCAGCGTTACTGGGCCGTGGTCCACCCGCTGTCCCATCAGCAGAAAGACAACCGTGTAGCTGTCGCCGTCTCCGTCACGGTCTGGGTGGTGGTCTGGCTCCTCACCATCCCGCTCTACCTGTATGAACAAGAGGTCCGCGTCACGAACCTCGACATCCTCACCTGCCACGACGTCACCAGGCCCAGTCAGAAAGAAATAGCTGCGGGCTACTTCCTGACAATGGGAATTGTGGGATTTGTTGCGCCCACCGTCGTGTGCATCATATCCTACGTCCTCATGCTCAAGTCGCTCAGGAACGGCATGGCTGACCCCGACATCGCCAAGAGGCGACGAAAAGCCGTGGTCCTGATCATCACCGTGCTGGTGATGTTTTTGGTGTGCTTCACCCCCAGTAATATCATGCTGCTGGTGCACTACGTCCTCCTGTTGGTTGGGGTTGAAAACAACCTGTACGGATTTTATATCATCACCCTGTGTTTGGCGAGTCTCAACAGCTGCTTCGACCCCTTTGTTTACTACTTCATCTCCGAGGACTTCAGGGATCATGTGAAGAACACGTTCCTGTGCAGGAGTGAGAGGACAGTGGAGAGGATGAGGGTCTCCTTCAGCGCTCTCAAGTTCTCCAAGAAGAGCAACACGTATACGTCTGACTCAGGGAACACTCGGAGCACTGAGTGCTAGTGCATCTTTGGTTTTTAGGTTAATCATCATTAAACTCCCCCTAAAATAACTTAATTCGTCTCTGGAAATTTTGGGGAGTCATCTATGCTAAATACCTCCGAAAAGCTTTAAGCTGTCTAAGTTACTGCTTTTTTCAAAGACATTTGTTTTGTATGCATCCTTGACAATTAGGGCTGCACGATATGAGGAAAATATCTAATTGCAATTATTTGACAGATATTGCGATATGATTCACGATATTGGAGGGAATGATCGTTTTTGTATCATTATTCTCATTTTCATTGAAAATTAACATTGAAAGAAATTAAAATGAATATAGTGTGATTTTTTTTTTTTTTTTTTTTTTTTTGCGAGGATCTGTACCAAACAAAGATTTTTTTCTTTAGTCTGTAGGATGGGATTTGTAGGCTGGGACGTGTCTGCAGCACCACAATACTTCATTCAGAATGGTTTGACACATATTTTGCATTAACAAATATTGCGCCCCCCCTGCAATTTGGATATTGCACTAGTCCATATTGCGATTTTGATAAAAATTGTGATTAATCGTGCAGCCCTATTGACAATTCAACTGATATTTAATGCACTTTAATCATTGTAGTCTTCTTCCGTTCCATTTGATTTCATGCGGAACATAAATGATTGTACTTTGGTCCTGTTTTAATGTGTCTGATCTTTTAGTGCATGCTGTTATTTTATTGAGATGAATCATTTTTTGTGTTTGACGTGCCTAAAGGATTTCAGACCAGACATTTAGCTTCTTGAATGATGCATGATACAAGCTAGATAATATTTATATATCTTGTTCATTTTTTTAAAGTAGCCATTTTTAGAAGTTGTATAACTACATTACAAGTTGTATAAATACATTTTTAAAGTTTATTAATAAAAGTAAATGTACAACTTTCCTCCTTCACACTGTCTGCAGGTCTTAAACTCTCAAAAAGCATTGAACTCGTTTCTTAAAAATGTCGTTGGGGGTTTATAAAAGTTTGAAATTTAATTTACAAAAGTCTTGAATACTTTGTTTTGCCTAACAATAATTTAAAAAGTATAAATAGCAGAAAAAAAGTTGGAGAAGTCCCATCATTTGTTTAAAGAGCTCAACATTTATCTATGTGAATAGTTTTTGTATCTGAACGTACGCAGAAGTTAGAGGCAACCAAAGAAAGTTGAAGAATAAAGAATCCGGTAACAATACGGTTATTGTGTGAATGCTGCTGAATCAGAATTCACACAATTAATCAGCACCAAAGGTCCATGAATGAAAGCCACAGACCTATAAGAACCAGCAGGGCCACGTTCAATCATGAGTGAGATAATAATATCCTTTAGGCTGAATGTCAGTGACTGCACCAGTTATTGTCGCCTGTGTTATCACTGTGATGTAATACTATCGCTGGCGGTATGAAGGAGTCAACCTCTGACCTCAACCCGTGAGGCGCGTCTCGGTTGGCTACAGGCGGTCACGACACTGGTGACGTCACATAGGTGTTAAAACCGGCTATATAAAGAAGTCACAGCAGTTAAAGCAGTGAAACCCAGACAGACAGAGCGAGCCACACCTGTGGACTCTAGTTATTTTCTGCAGTTATGGCTCCACAGACGCGATGGTTTCACCTGTTCCTCCTTTTATGCTGCGTGCGGAGCTGCCAGTGCCAGACAGAGGATCGTAAAGAGCCATCTTTTTATTTCTCTTTATCTCTGTTGTTTTTGTTGTCTTCAAACATTCAAGTCAGACAAGATTAGGATCCAAAAAGTGCTTTACTGAACTACATACATCGAATATAGGTCATGTTTGTTTGATGTGTTGGTTCCGATTACCTTCATATACTGTGTTAGTCTGTCAGCAGTAGTTTGATAACACTAAATGATTAAGATATATGTAAAGTGAGTCACTTTCAATCAGATGGCTCAAAGTCCAAGTGTCTAAGTACATGTACTTAGCCTACGTAGGCTACACGTTAAAGATACATTTGATCTAACTTTATACTTGTATTCCACTACATCTCGGAGGTAAATATTGTACTTTTGACTACATTTGTCTGACAGCTTTAGTTACTTTTCAGATGACCGTTTTTCACCCCCTCTTTGTCTGGGGAAAACCACTTATCTCCAGATGTGTTGATGTTGAATGTTTGTGATAAAGTGAAGGATGAAGTGTTCCTTCAAGTATTTAGAAAATTCTCCCATTTCCTAAAGCTAAATAACGTCTTTAAAAAGCTTCTTGGATCAGCTGGATCATCTGCAAAGAAAAAAAACACCTGAAAGCAGGGCGGTTGTTCTGACACCATGGAAAGTTTTAAAACTTTTTAGAGATACTGTACGTGATTCTCACAGGACAGCAAGGCTACGAACCTATGATGATCTCATAGAATATGATGCAATGCTGTAGATTACACTACTCAACAGCATATTTAGGAGTTAAAATGAGTATAACTTAATCATCCACAGCAGTGAGTTTCACATGTAGGTCAATTTGTATCATGGCCACCCTGCGTCCTTCTTTTCCTGTTCGTTGCATCAAATATGTAGTGGCTGGCCGATATCAAGAAAATATTTTTTGAAGAAGAATCTTGTAGCCGGAGATGGGTTATTTACATACCTGCAAACTAGTCGCTTTTCAGCGAAAACTGCCATTTTGAATGGGAAAATGTCATCCACGTGAATCGTGTAGATCCGAAGAGTTTTTATTTTTTTTTGGGGGGGGGGGTGTCCGAGACCCAGTGCTAATACGGCACCGGTGCCTTAACGACCGTTATCTACCGGACCGAATAGCAACGCAGATTTCGGTGCCTTATTTCGGTGCCACTTAAATGCCTGTGCTTCTCTCTGATGCTTCGAAAACGGACGTTAGAGGGAACAGAAACATCGCCACACAGGACGCTAGTTAGTTAACACTACACTCGACAGCAGCTAACGTTAGCCTACCGTTAGCTAGGAGCTGGATTCAATTTAAACTTAAAATGCTGACATCTAAACAGTGTAAAAGTGTGACTGTATTTCACTGGAGAGGATTGTAACACCAGACTGTAGCTGCTGTTGTCTGAAAAACAGACTCAGCCTCACCTCGCCAGCCTCATGGTGCATTCAAAGTTGTTGTAAAATACCGTTTTCCCATCCAGTGGTTGTTTTTGTAGTTTAACAGGAATTTACTGGTGAAATAAGTTATTGTTATTCCATTTTTAATAAATCATTTAATTTTGGCCCTGTGGCCTTAGCAATGCACAAGCCGTTCTTTAATGTCGCAGTTTTGTGCTCCTTTTTTTTTTTTAGATCAACTTTTTATTGTTTTATATTTTTGAACATACATAACAGACACATACAATTGAACAAGGTGATATATATATATATATATATATATATATATATATATATATATATATATATATATATATATATATATATATAATCTTTCGGTTCAGGCACCGTTTTAAAAGTATCGTTTTATCCATCCATCCAAACACTCCCAATAAGGTTAGTCATCACCCTACTGTCCACCATACCTGATCTATCACAGACTTGCCATCTCCCACAGGCGTTAAGAATGGCACATACACCAAAAAGCAAGTCAAAGACTAGTTATGTAAATCCCAAGCCCACAGAGTCATGAGACCAGAGTCGAGAAGAGATTATACAGAAAAATGGGAAAAACAGATTAACATAGGTCAAAAATAGTAGGTTGAAGTACTAGATTAATGTGAAGAGATAAAACAGAAGTCATTCACCTGCTTAAACTGTCAACCTGTTGCACTTCTGCTTTTCATATGTTTTCATATCATTATTTGACTCAGAGCGCTTTAGCTGGACTGGTCCAGAGACAGCCAAAGGGGTGGAGGTTAACTCCCAAGTCACTCAAGTGCTGAGGAGCCGTCTAACAACCATCTTCATCCCAATCATCTACATCATCGTGTTTGCTGTGGGACTGCCCACCAACGCCATGGCAATCTGGGTGTTCCTCTTCAGGACCAAGAAAAGGCACCCGTCGTCCATCTACATGGCCAACCTGGCTCTGGCTGACCTGCTGTTTGTCATCTGGATCCCCTTAAAGATAGCGTACCACTTCAACGGCAACAACTGGATCTACGGGGAGGGCTTGTGCAAAGTGCTGGTGGGGTTTTTCTACGGCAACATGTACTGCTCCATCTTCTTCATCGCCTGTATAAGTGTTCAGCGTTACTGGGCCGTGGTCCACCCGCTGTCCCATCAGCAGAAAGACAACCGTGTAGCTGTCGCCGTCTCCGTCACGGTCTGGGTGGTGGTCTGGCTCCTCACCATCCCGCTCTACCTGTATGAACAAGAGGTCCGCGTCACGAACCTCGACATCCTCACCTGCCACGACGTCACCAGGCCCAGTCAGAAAGAAATAGCTGCGGGCTACTTCCTGACAATGGGAATTGTGGGATTTGTTGCGCCCACCGTCGTGTGCATCATATCCTACGTCCTCATGCTCAAGTCGCTCAGGAACGGCATGGCTGACCCCGACATCGCCAAGAGGCGACGAAAAGCCGTGGTCCTGATCATCACCGTGCTGGTGATGTTTTTGGTGTGCTTCACCCCCAGTAATATCATGCTGCTGGTGCACTACGTCCTCCTGTTGGTTGGGGTTGAAAACAACCTGTACGGATTTTATATCATCACCCTGTGTTTGGCGAGTCTCAACAGCTGCTTCGACCCCTTTGTTTACTACTTCATCTCCGAGGACTTCAGGGATCATGTGAAGAACACGTTCCTGTGCAGGAGTGAGAGGACAGTGGAGAGGATGAGGGTCTCCTTCAGCGCTCTCAAGTTCTCCAAGAAGAGCAACACGTATACGTCTGACTCAGGGAACACTCGGAGCACTGAGTGTTAGTGCATCTTTGGTTTTTAGGCTAATTCCTCATCATTAAACTCCCCCTAAAATAACATGGGTTTCTTTACTGTGACTTCTTCCACATCTGTGAGGAAAGTTTTCTTCTGTGCTAAAAACGTCCGAGAAGCATTGAGCTTTCTAAGTTACTGCTTGTTTTAATTTTGTAAATACATTATTTGTTGTATCCATCCTTAACAATGTAACTGATATTTAATGCTCTTTACTCATTTACTCGATCTAGGCTTGGGCAGTTTCATTTGACTTCATTCAAACATGAATGATTGTACTTTGGTCATTTTTTGATGCGTCTGATATTTAAGTACAGGCTGTAATTTTATTGAGATGGATAATGCTTCAGTCTTTTTAATCCTGAAGGACTTCAAATCAAACATTTAGCATGTTGAGTGATGCGTGATACAAGCGAGATAGAATGTACGACTTTCCTCCGTCACACTGTCTGCAGGTCTTAAAATGATCAAGCAGCATTCAACTTGTTTCTTAAAGGTGGTAGAAGGTTTACAAAAGTTTTAAATTTAATTTACAAAAGTCTTGAATATTTTCTTTTGCCTGTTTCTGTATGATATCATACAAACCCATGTATGAGAAAGCGTTGGAATGTTACTTATACAATGTTTTTGTTTCTGATTGCAGGCTGTCGGGAGATGTTATCTATAAACCAAAAGTAGGATTGTGTGACAGTAAATTGTCATGCAGGAAGCTGTCTAATTGTTTTTTTGTTGAGTTTTAGAGTTTTAGCAAACACTGTCACTACTGCAACTACAGTAGCTGTAGGAAGCTCATCTACTTAAAATGGGCAAGTGTTGGTTTTAGCAACAACTTTTAATAATTGTTTTATGCTGCAGGGAAGTACTGAAAAGTGATGTCTAATTAGACTTCCCTGCTGGTTTCGTCATACTTTACCTCGGCCGGTTTGATTCTGAAACAGGTATATACAGTATATTAGAGCTGAAGATCTTTGCCTGAACCCGACGGGACCCGACGGAACCCAACGTTTCTTTGTTCCAACTTCCAAGTGGCCTATAGCCTATTTTAGTCATGAATAAATTGTGCTAAAAAAAATTATAAATGACTAATTCTTGACAAAAGGCAAAAGAGCGGTGTGCGTGCGCACATTTGAATAATGTCAGGTTGTAAACGTGTTCTGGCTTTTAAAAAGCTGTCAATCAAAATGTACTTGTCGGGCTCGGGCCGAATTCTGTCGGGCTTGGGCCTTGTCGGGATGAACTCTTAAGGCCCGATTACAGCTCTAATATACAGTATATTATATGGGGTATTGAAAAGGTCTTAAGTGTATCTAAGTAAACCTTGAACTAAACTTTGTATGTGGTTATTGATATTCTCTCTGAATTACTGTCAGGCAGACGGTTGAAAAGGTCAAGCTGCTGAATGACTTTTTCTTTAATCTCTTTACAGTCTTGTGTTAATCTAGTACTTTAACCTAGTATTTCTAACCTATATAAATATATTTTTCCTTTGTTCTGTGTAAACTTTTATTGACTGGTCTCGTGGCTTTGTGGGCCTGAGAGTTGTATTCTATATACCTAGATGTAACTTGTCTTTGTCTTGCCTTTAGGTGTTCTCAATGTCTGCTTAGACTGGGAAGAGTGCCAAATATGTGATACATAAGATAACGGGAAACGTAGGGTGATGACTGACCTTATTTAGAAATGTTTGGGAGGGTTGGATGTCTAATGGTAACCATGTGCAAATATCTCAGCACAGACAAAATGTGTTATGTGTTTACTTTCTCTATGGCCTTTGGCAGGGTGAGCAGCACTGTCTTATACAGCTGTTTCCTCTCCCGTCTTCCATGGAGACACAGATTTTAAGTTCTTCTCTGCCTGGAAAGGTTATGAGGTTATGTTGGACACTGACCTGAATGACACCACAATAGCCGGTATAAGAAACGGAGGCTAAGGTGAGTCGCAAGATTTCTGTTCTGCAGAAAACCATCATATTTCTCTTGTGTAAATAAAGAGATAAAGAGATCTTAAAGAACTCATCTCCAGCTTCAAGATTCTTCTTCAAAAGTATTTCATTTGATATCGGCCAGCCACTACACTGCATGTGTTCCTTATTTTCAGAACCATCCTTATATTTAACCTTTGCTGTAAGCTCATTGTCCTTACTGTATGTGTTCTACTGTAAGTCAGAGTGTAACGCCATTAGATCCCACCTAATACAGTAAAATGGTTTGGTCAGTGACTAGTCGAGACCTATCAACACAGCGTTGAGTCCGCGTTGGAGTATGGCCTGGCTACACCGGCGTAGCTATTCTGGATTAGGGGGGGAACAAAATTTCTTGTTTGTATTTATTTAAACTCAATCATAACTCTCCTGACCAGCGCTAAGCAAGCCCCGGATGCGACAATGGTGGCCTTGGAAAATAGATAGCAGAGGTGAGGGACATCCGGCATGTGAGGAAGTCCTTGATTATATAAAATATATAACTGGTCCACGCTTTTTTCTCCTCCAGACTGGATTATTGCAATGCACTGCTCATTGGGATCCCTAAAAAGAGTCTTCAGAGACAATATGTCCAGAACAGCAATGCAAGGATCCCGCTGAGAGTGCGAAAATATGAACACATCACACCACTTTCCATTTTTTTTTCCCATTCCCTTCACCGGCTTCCTGTCTCCACCCGGATTGAATATAAGGTGTCTTTCCTCAGTCTCGAGCACACATCACACCTGTTTTAGCATCACTTCACTGGTTACCAGTCCAGTATAGAATTCAATTTAAAATCCTGGTCCTTACTTTTAGAGCCCTGCACGTTCAAGTTCCTCCCTACATCTCTGACTTGATACAGCATTAATATTCCCACCCATAGTCTGAGGTCATTAGGTCAGAGGCTGTTAGTGGTTCCCCTCACTCATTTTAAAACTAGAGGGGACCGATCATTCCCAGCAGTGGCTCCTAGGCTGTGGAATGTCTTGCCTCCCTCTCTACGTTGTGTGAATTCTGTCGAATCTTTTAATTAAGCAATTGAAGACTCTGCTATTCAAGCAGACTTTTAGTAAGTCAAGGGTTTTTTATGGTTGTTTGTCATCTTTTCTATTTGTATTTAAATGTTCTTGTATTTAAATTTGTTGTATTGTATTACAATTCATTATGAAGCACTTTGTGATTTTTATCTGTGAAAGGTGCTATACAAATAAACTTGACTTACTTATTTACTCCTCACTCATCAGTGCATCCATGGCAATGGCCCCACCTACTTGAAAGAACTACTCACCCCTCTAACCTCCACACGATCCCTCTGCTCTGCAAACACAAATCGCCTCTTCCTCCTCCTCCTCCCTAGGATTAAGCTCAGCACCATGGGTGATCGGGCTTTCTGTTCTGCCACCCCCCCCCCCCCCCCCCGTCTCTGGAGGGTTGCAGAGACTGTTGATATTTTTAAAGGCAAACTTAAAACCTACATTTTTAGCCATGCCTTTTATTAAAAAAAGTTATATCTACTTCTGGTCTACTTTATATGTAGTTTGTTTTAGTTAGTTTTATAATTAATTGTATTAGTTTTTATTATTCTAGTTATTTATGTATCTGTATTTCATGTTTTAATAATTTATAGTTTATGTACCTATTAGCCATCATTCAGTGTCATGATCGTATGTTTCTGTTGTGTTTCCTGTTTTATTTTGAAGTCTCTGTTGTCTCCCTTGTCTTGTATAGTTTTACTTCCTGTCTTTAGTTTTCCCGCCCTTGTGATTGTCTTACGTGTTTCACCTGTTGTATCACCTGTGCCTTGTTTACTCGTTACCTCCTGTATTTAGTTTTTGTGTTCCCCTTGTCTGTTGTCAGGTCATTGTAGTTTCTGCGTCAGAGTGCTGTGTAATAGGCTGCCTGTTTTTGTCTTTCTGTTGCTAATTCCCGTGGTTCCTGTTCTTCTTTGTTACTTCGTTGTTTTTGAACACCTGTTTTTGTTGTATGGATTTTTTTGGTTGAGTAAATATTCAAGCTCATCACACTGCCTGCCATCTCTGCTTTTAGGTCCAGCATTCTCTACCATTATGAGAGCTTTTCTTTTTTTATTTAGGAAATAGGACAAATAGATTAAACATATTAATATACTAGATTAAAATAGGAGTGTAAGAGAAGGGCTTTTAGAATGGAGCAGTTCAGATTCCTACAGGAGTAAAATAACTTTAAACAGACATTACTGCACATCTGTTACATATTCTGCTGGTTAGTTGGCTTCAGTGTTTAAGGTTCAACTGATCCTCTCATGTGATAAGGGCAGTTTGACACAATGGAGGGAGGGGAAGAGATGAAATGAGAAAGATGGTCTGTACAAACTTAGTATACCAGAGAATATTTACTCTCATAATGTTCATAAATGATTCCAGTATATCTATTTCTCTCTTTCTTCTTTTTAACATTCATAGTGCTATACTGTGAGTTCTGTAATAAAATGTTAAAAATGGCTGAAATAAGTAGTTGATTTGTCCATCAACAGATAATCTACAATGATAACAGATTCATTGTTTCAGTAATTTGATGGTTACAGCTTCTTGGTTGGGATCATTTTCCGTTTTTTCTTGTCTTACATGACAGTGAACTGAATATCTTTGGCTTTTAGATTGTCGGTCGGGCAAAACAAGACAGTTGAAGATCACTTTGGGCTTGAGGACATTGTGATGGACATTTTTAAATATTGTTTTAATGTTTTACAAAAATTAAGAGTTACTCGAGAAAACAATCGGCTGATTTATCGATATTGTAAATAATCGGTGTGGACGAGGAATAGACCATCGAAGTTTCTTCTTCCAAACTACAGAAATCAATAGTATCAGTTACTTCTCTGATTGTATTTGTAATGTAGTAGCCTATAGGCTACGCTATTTATAATAAAAAATAAATAATAATAAAGTAGGCCTATATGTTATCTTATCTGTATCTATAATACAGAATATATATATATATATATATATATATATATATATATATATATATATATATAGTATATATCTTATCTATATATCCATCTATCCATCCATCCATCAATATTAAAAACAAAAATACATCTGATTGACAAAGAGCTGTGACAGTGTTCACACAAAAAAGTTGGTAAACTTTTCAAAGTAAAGGCGAGGAGGGCCATCCAAGTCAAGTTCTATCTATCTATGTATGTATGTATGTATGTATGTATGTATGTATGTATGTGTGTATGTATATATGTATGTATCTATCTATCTATCTATCTATCTATCTATCTATCTATCTATCTATCTATGTATGTATGTATGTATGTATGTATCTATCTATCTATCAATAGGCCTTTAGCCTACCAGAGAGGTTATATTTCAAGAAAAAAGAAGAAGATAGACTATTAAGTAAATATCTGTGGGGTATGTTATAAATTATTAAACATATATCAAGGTACTACAATCTCCTAGGCTACATTACATCAATGTGGTTGTTTATGTTCTTCGTGGTGGTTCCCTGAGCTCAATAGAAACCTCTGAAGGGCAACACAGACTGGAGTAAACCGGGCAGGTAGGCGGGTCCCTGATGACGGTACGAACAGGTAGTCTCGGGGTGTGTCCCTCAAGGTTTTAGCTGTTTACCGACATTTAAGAAGTTGTTGGAGCCATTCTGCTAAAGAGTACTGACGCCAAGAGCGTGTGAAGAACAGACATGGATTTAACTCCGTTATTGTCGCTGTTCTTTTTGATTTTCTGCTACTTTTCTGCCTCACATGCTGTTATAGGTAAGACCGGAGGTTTCCCTGTGTTTATTGTGTCGAAAAGCGAGCTAGCTTACATAAAGACGTCATGAGACTCATCTCAAGAGATTAAAACACACATTAATATTTAATTAGCCCATATTAAGCTAAATGTTTAGAACATTGTTGTCGTAATTAGAGATACTTTTTGACGGAACTGGTCCGCTTCCAAGCAGCGGGTGTGTCGTATTATGAATATTAACCTACTGTAAGGTATTTTATTGCGTAACTTCTTTAAACGTTAGCCTAATGTTACATTGCAATACTTCAGTTACAGTAGGCTAATAGTTGTTATAGTTATTAGGACTGCACCTAATGATTATTATATATTATATTGTCTTTTTAACCTTTTAGCCTAAAAAGGGTCAGGAAATAATTAAAAAATGTCCAAAGTGACATGTTCATGTAACAATTTAAGTACACTAGTTGTCAGTCAGTATCAGTTTATAATGATATAAATCAGAGAGAAGCAGCTAATGCTCACTTTTAAAAATGCTGGACTATCAAGTATCAGGAAAGAACGAAAACTGTCATTTAACATTTTTTAGTAAACTGTCCGAGCAACATTCCTCCACCCAAGGACAGGCTACTAGAAAGGCTACAAGAAAAGCAGCTAATCCTCACTTGTTATTCACTTAATATTGTCATTGTCACTGAGAAAGCTCTTTTAAGAAGCTGAAGTCAGGGAACGTTTAACATTTTTGTTTGGTAAATGACTTAAATGATTAATTGATTATTATTTCAGCCCTAATATGTATTTCATCTTGTCCTATTGTTTTAGTTAAAGGACGGGGATTCATTGCGGTTGAGGACCCTTCAAACTCAAACCAATATGTTGTGGACCAGGCAGCATCTGACACACTGAAGAGTAGTCTCACCACAGTCTTTCTCCCGATCGTCTACATCATCGTGTTTGCGTTGGGACTTCCTGCCAACGGCATGGCCATCTGGGTGTTCCTCTTCCGAACCAAGAAGAAGCACCCGTCGTCCATCTACATGGCCAACCTGGCTCTGGCTGACCTGCTTTATGTCATTTGGATACCTTTAAAAATCTCCTACCATTTAAATGGCAACAACTGGATCTACGGAGAGCCGCTGTGCAAAGTCCTCGTGGGCTTCTTCTATGGAAACATGTATAGCTCCGTCCTTTTCATCGCCTGCCTCAGCGTGCAGAGGTACTGGGTGGTGGCTCACCCTCTGTCCCAGCAGAGGAAGAACAACAAAGTGGCTGTGGGTGTCTGCGTGGCCATCTGGTCTTTCATCTGGCTCACCACCACACCTCTGTACCTGTATGACCACACCGTCAAACTCAAAGACCCTAACGTCACAACCTGCCACGATGTCAACATCATAAAGGACCCACTGGATCCATTCCCTTCTGTGCAGCTGCCGTACTTCTACTTCATCTTCATGGGTCTGGTGGTGTTCCTCGTCCCTTGCATAGTGATCGTTGTGGCCTATGTTCTGTTACTCAGGGCTCTGGGGAACGGCTTGGAGAACAGCACCGCCGGAAAGAACCGCCAGAAAGCCGTGCTGTTGATTGTGATCGTTCTGGTGACATTCCTAGTGTGCTTCATCCCCAGTAACATCATGCTGGTGGTGCACTACTCTCTGCTAAAAGACGGAGTGGTAAATAATGGTTACGGCTTCTACATCTCCACATTATGCCTGGCCAGCCTCAACAGCTGCTTGGACCCGTTTATCTACTACTTTGTGTCGGAGGACTTCAGGAACCACGTGAAGAACACACTGCTGTGCAGGAGCAGCAGGACTGTAGAGAGGATGAGGGTTTCCTTCAGCTCCCTGAAATACTCCAAGAAGAGCAAGTCGTACACGTCGAGTAGTGGCAACACGCAGAGCAGCTCCTGTTAGAGACGAGAGCAGTAAAAGAGAGCAAAAAAAAAGAACTCTCAATACGATATCCTGCCTGTGCTTGCTCTGGTTTACTGAAAACATGGCATCGTACACACCTTGTGGCACTGAGACACAGAAGATGGGTCTGTAATAATGGACAAAAGGCCAATCAGTCATAACCAGGTGACCTCAACACATCATATAACCAAAGATGAGCTGTAAATGTGACGATGACTGTGCAGGGATGAGAGCCGGAGTACATTGGCTCGCAGTGGGTATGACACATTCCTTTGGTGTGGGAGATTTGGGTTCAATTCCCACTGCGATAAATCAACCAATGTGTCCCTGATCAAGATGCTTAACCCATAGTTGTTCCAGAGGCGTGCGACCACTGACATATATAGCAATTGTAAGTCGCTTTGGATAAAAGCGTCAGCTAAATGACATGTAATGTCATTTTAAAATAAATATGACTTTATTATGAACTGTGTTCATGTGTGAAACATGACTGCATGTTTTCTTTTTCTGATATAAATGGAGAGAATGCCTGTTAAAGACTGCCTTTGAGTTCTCTTGGCTGCACAAAATGTGGTCTTTTACCCGAGAATGTGACTAGTTAGTTCACTGCACTCAAAGATCATTTAAAGCAATGAACATCTGTATGAAAAGAACTAAACTAACCTGATGTGTTCAGAGGAAGGAAACAAAAACAAACATACGTGTAGCTTTTGTCAAATCAACAACACAACCTTACTAATGTTAACTTGTGTTTTTTAGACACATTCCTGTTTGATCCCGTCCTTTTTTTTTTTTTTTTTTTTAACCAAGTGTTGACTTACTGTTGAGTGATGAGGAAAAAAAGGTGGCCCTGTTACATCGTTTCTTAAATAAATAACACAACAAGATGCAGTTTCTGTGATACTTCTTTGATATGACGTAACCGGTTTACATTTTTCTGTGGCGCGAGTCAACAGGCCTTCTTCTTCATCAAGCAGCTTGTTTGAGAGCATGATGAGGCATGTTGTGATGATGACCTAAACCGGTTGTCCTCCCACTAGTTTCAGTCGCCACCTTTCACCTGTATATGAAACACAGATAACTTTCAAGAAATGCAGCTCGCTTTCCCATTTATATTTATTTATTGATACGCACAGTGCCTTTCCCTCTTTAGGTCTTAAACTCAGCCTTTCTCTCATTACATTTTTTAAACTTGAAGCTCATACAGTCTGTGTTGTAGTCATTTTTACTTTCAGTACAAATCGCTTCCCTTATACAACACATTTTCTTCTAAAAGACAATATGCTGTCAACAAAGGAGTACTGTGAGTTAATGTGAATGCATGAATGCTCCTTGTCTTTCATCTCTAGATAAGAAGTCAGTCAACTAGTGTGTTTCCAGCAGACAGCCCCACCCAAAGAGAGTCTTTACCCTCCCCCAGGTATGCACACAGGCCGTGAATTGTGATTGCTTCCTGTGTAATGACTGGTTCAGGCAGAGCTCAGGCATGTTTTAAAGAGGTAAATGATTGTCGTTCGTTAGGTGTCATCTTACCTTTTGTCAGCACTCTGTGAAATAGAGTGCCTTGTTACATTCACCCAGTTAACAATGTGTGGCCAGGGCCAACACAAACGCTCATAAATCAGGTTTTATCATTGATTAACTTTTTGTTTTTTAAACCAGGCACCACTGTGCAGTTTATAAAATGGCGCCAGGAAAAGAATTTTAGAAATTTGAAATTGATTATCTGTCTGATAGTTTTATAAAACAGAGAAAGGAAAAAAGTAATTTAATGCCTGTGAAATAGGTAGAACAGAAACATTGGATGGGATTTGTAAAAGTTGGGAAATCATTTGCAGAAGTGGAAAGTAAACACGTTACATTTACTCACATTACTGTAATTGAGTTGTTTTTTTGTGTACTTTAAAACTGTACTTTTACTTTCACTTATGTATGTTTTGTTTAAAGTATTGTGTATTTTAAATCCCATCCGTTAGTGAGTAAAAAAAGGAAATCTCTCTAATGTTGTTTTAAATCTGTCAACAAACTATCATCCAAAGCGGCTTTGTGCGCTTATCAAATCACAAAAGGCTGCAATTTGATTATATAGGTGTAAATAAAAAAAAAAAAAAAAAATATATATATATATATATATATATATATATATATATATATATATATATATATATATATATATATATATATATATATAATAAAATATCTGGCCACTCATTACCATGACTTTTGCCACATAATTAAAAAAAAGTAATGATGTGCAGCTGCAGTTATAAAACAGAATGTTTGGGAAAAAAAAACTTAAAAAAATGTCAAAAAGGTAGAAAAAAACATGTTAATTTTTTCATAAATTTAGAAAAAAGTGACAATGTTGGAAAAAAAAAGTTGAAACCAGCCTGTGTGATTATGCAATTTGAAATGTAATAAAAAAACAACTGTGAATCCCGCTATGGACAGTTTCTGTTAAAATATACAGATATACAACTGTTAATACACAGATCTTTTTAGAGTGTAGGATTGAACATCATTGGTTGCGCTTTCGAAAGGTCAGCGGCAACTAGGTCAAGTAAAAATAATTTGAATTTTGAGCGCAGAGCAAAGCAGGAAATCCAAGCGGTGCGCAATGCCAGGGGTAGCGCAGCGCATAGTTGGGCGGCGGGAATCATTGGAACGTGTGTAGGCGGCTTAACATGCTTAGTTTTTCTCAGAATAGCAAACATGGAACCTTTGCACAGCTTTGCTATGACAGCCATGAGAGGTTGGCGTTTGGTATGGCAAGAATGGGAAGTCTTCCATAATATTGGACTGGGATCGTTGCTCACGCATACGCAAATTTACACAGCATAGCAGCACTCGAGAATGGTAATGTTCTCTCTAAAATGTTGCTTTAAAATCTGTTTATTCTAGTTAACTTTAGCTATGTTTTATAACTCTGTTTTTAACAGGCAGATTGCTTCATAATGGGAAGGGAAAAAAAGAGGGCAAAGTTCGAGTGGAATTATTTCTGCAGTTGCACACTCATGTATGTGTGTCGGCTTGTGTTGCATATTGATGATGCAACACGTACAGTATGCTGTAAGGTTGCTTTTGAGCTGCAACAATCCTGTAACCACAAGATAGGCTATTTTTAGATGTTTATATAAGCATACAAGTTTGTTTACTTCTGCACAACTGAGTAGTTTTCTTTCATACAGTGCCTTGTGAAAGTATTCGGCCCCCTTGAACTTTTCGACCTTTTGCTGCATTTCAGGCTTTAAACATAAAGATATAAAACTGTAATTTTTTGTGAAGAATCAACAAGTGGGACACAATCATGAAGTGGAATGAAATTTATTGGATATTTCAAACTGTTTTAACAGATAAAAAAAAAATATTCAGCAAAACTCAAAGATACACACTTTTCTGTATTGTACAGTAGCATGTATCGGTGGTCCGCCAGGGGTCCTTGAGGGGATTGCAAAATTGGCAAATTGTTCAGCCCCCTTAAGTTAATACTTTGTAGCGCCACCTTTTGCTGCGATTACAGCTGTAAGTTGCTTGGGGTATGTCTCTATCAGTTTTGCACATCGAGAGACTGACATTTTTGCCCATTCCTCCTTGCAAAACAGCTGGAGCTCAGTGAGGTTGGATGGAGAGCGTTTGTTAACAGCAGTTTTCAGTTCTTTCCACAGATTCTCGATTGGATTCAGGTCTGGACTTTGACTTGGCCATTCTAACACCTGGATATGTTTATTTGTGAACCATTCCATTGTAGATTTTGCTTTATGTTTTGGATCATTGTCTTGTTGGAAGACAAATCTCCGTCCCAGTCTCAGGTCTTTTGCAGACTCCATCAGGTTTTCTTCCAGAATTGTCCTGTATTTGGCTCCATCCATCTTCCCATCAATTTTAACCATCTTCCCTGTCCCTGCTGAAGAAAAGCAGGCCCAAACCATGATGCTGCCACCACCATGTTTGACAGTGGGGATGGTGTGTTCAGGGTGATGAGCTGTGTTGCTTTTACGCCAAACATAATGTTTTGCATTGTTGCCAAAAAGTTCGATTTTGGTTTCATCTGACCAGAGCACCTTCTTCCACATGTTTGGTGTGTCTCCCAGGTGGCTTGTGGCAAACTTTAAACGACACTTTTTATGGATATCTTTAAGAAATGGCTTTCTTCTTGCCACTCTTCCATAAAGGCCAGATTTGTGCAGTATACGACTGATTGTTGTCCTATGGACAGAGTCTCCCACCTCAGTTGTAGATCTCTGCAGTTCATCCAGAGTGATCATGGGCCTCTTGGCTGCATCTCTGATCAGTCTTCTCCTTGTATGAGCTGAAAGTTTAGAGGGACGGCCGGGTCTTCGTAGATTTGCAGTGGTCTGATACTCTTCCATTTCAATATTATCGCTTGCACAGTGCTCCTTGGGATGTTTAAAGCTTGGGAAATCTTTTTGTATCCAAATCCGGCTTTAAACTTCTCCACAACAGTATCTCGGACCTGCCTGGTGTGTTCCTTGTTCTTCATGATGCTCTCTGCTCTTTAAACAGACCTCTGAGACTATCACAGAGCAGGTGCATTTATACGGAGACTTGATTACACACAGGTGGATTCTATTTTTCATCATTAGTCATTTAGGTCAACATTAAAGGGGCTGAATAATTTTGCACGCCCAATTTTTCAGTTTTTTATCTGTAAAAAAGTTTGAAATATCCAATAAATTTCGTTCCACTTCATGATTGTGTCCCACTTGTTGTTGATTCTTCACAAAAAATTACAGTTTTATATCTTTGTTTGAAGCCTGAAATGTGGCAAAAGGTCGAAAAGTTCAAGGGGGCCGAATACTTTCGCAAGGCACTGTAGAGTGCTGGTAGATTGTAGGTCACATCACAGTCATCCAAGCCTCACCAGATCAGTCCTAAAAAATTATTATTTTGAATAGGAAATAGCTTAACTTGAACTGAAGTTATTTCTGGCATTTTAAGATCCTTTTAAGATGGATAACCATGTGATTGCACGCACATTAGAGGTCCATGACCATTACCAGGCGTGGGGATAAAATCATTTTAATTCACATCCATTTTCACTCAGTTGTACTATAATAATTGTAACAAAGGCTTGGGTTTGTTGATGCATCAAGCATCATGTGAATGCAGTGTTCCTACAATAAACACGGTGTGTTGCCACAGGCTATTTTGTTGAAAATCAGAAACCCGCCAAACCAGTTCTGACTGCCAGTGTTGTTGCCAAGTCAATGGAAACAAAGAGAGGAGAGTCACAGTGTGGGACTAGATCACAGCAGAACACAGCTATTGTGACCAACTGTGGGAAGTAAACTAGAGATCTTCTGATAAAGTATCGGAAAAAGCCTCTGATACTGCTTAAAACGCTGGTATCGGCGAGTACTGGAGTTTATGCACTGATCCGACATCACGTAATAGTGATGTACTGACTGTCCACTGGCCGACTGTTTACTACTTACACTGTTTACACTTTTTACACTGTTTACTGGCTATATTAGCCCATATGCACAACCCCTCCCTCCCTCCTTCCCCCAGCCTGGACTGAGGTCTAAATTAATACTTGAACAATGGCTGTAACCCTATTACTTCAAACCTCTAATACTGACTGTTGATTTGTATCTATCCTACTGTCTACTTTATTCCCTTATAATGCCCATATTTAATGCTGTCTTTTTTTTAAAAAACTTAATCCTTGCACTGCTATAGTTTTTATATTACTATGTCTACATTATTCTCATTATTCTCTTATATTGTCCATATTTAATGCTGGTCTCTAGACTTTATCCTTGCACTACTTATTTGCAATACCACCATGACACACACTCTCATAGAGCACCTTATCATGCATACTGACTCACAGGGTCAGTCCCTGCCCTGTCACTGCAGGCGTCTCATGCTTATACATCCCTTAGTACATTCATGTGGATTTTTTGTTTTATTTTAGTATATTTTCTTTTATTGTCCATATTATTCATGTGGATTTGTTATTTTATCATCCTGTTTATGATGTATGTGTATGTTGGGTGTGATGTTGTTAAGCTACTGGGACCTTGAATTTCCCCTTGGGGATCAATAAAGTATCTATCTATCTATCTTAGCGCCAAAGAAAATCTTAACTTTAAAGGAAACTTTCAAAGTAGTTTTATTAATGTTTATGACTGACTGACTGGATAATAAAAGAAAGTTCTATGGCATTCATTGTTTCTGTTTGTTTAAGTTTCACCAAGAGTTTAACAACGATGATAGCAATCATATCACATCCATACGGGGATAGTACACAGCTGTTAAAACATTATAACATATATGTATTTATTAACGCGCTGGTATTGGATCAGTACTCGGTATCGGCCGATACGCAAGTTCAGGTATTGGAATCCGTATCGGGAAGGAAAAAATGGTATCGCAACATCTCTAAAGTAAACCCAAGTAATTTGTACAATTTTGGGATACTTGTACCTAACTTGAGTATTTCCATTGGATGCTACTTTGTTCCGCCACAATTCAGAGGGAAATATTGTACATTTTTACTCCACAACATGTATTTTAAATCTTTGGTTACTAGCTCTGTTGCAGATTTAGATTATTAACACAAAATATGATCAAAAAATGTATTTTGATGTATTATTACAGATCAAACTACTGGGCAGTAAAGTTATTAAAATGAGCTACACCTTTACCAGCTGCAACATTAAAGTGATACAAAAATAAACATCAAACCAATAATATAATATACTCTATATTGAAATTTGTCCTTCTGCGTAGTGAATAAATATACTTTTGGTACTTTAAGTATATTTTGGTGCTAATAGTTTTGTACTTTTACTCAAGTGTAACTTTAAATGCCAATAATATCTATGTATGCATTTACAGTTGTCTCTACACATGCACAGATCAATGTACGCATATAATCTGCCTACACATTTGAAAATCTAAATACACTTGCAGATCAGAATACAGATTTGGAGGTGTTTTTTAAACATTTTTTTTTGTAAATCTGATTACGCACAGTCCGTATGCATTTAAAGATTATTTTTTACATTTACACACACACGGACTGAGATACAGTTGCGCTACTCTCAATATTTGCTTCAATAATAGCTCCTTAGGCTACATGGTACTACTTCTTTCACCACTGCACTTCCTGTTTGACATCATTATATATGCCAGTGGTTCTCCAACTTTTTCATGTCAAGGACCCCTAAACGGACACAAAAGAGATCATGGACCCCACCATGTGATACGGTTATGTCCCGGGGTCCCCCCCTGTTAGGATTTTAGCTTTTAGCTGTTTTATTAAAGATAGTGTATAAAACCCATGATCCAAATAGTCATACATTCTGTCATTGTGTTACTTGTGGAAGGAATTACAGTGAAAATAAATCATTCCTATTTGTTGGGGACCCCCTGGAATCCCCTCAAGGACCCCTGGCGGACCACTGATACATGCTACTGTACAATACAGAAAAGTGTGTATCTTTTGTTTGACTGGAGTTAAATCCTTTAAAGTTAGTCATTGAAGAAGCTGCTGTTTGCTCAATTTGTGCCGTTTGCAGCATTTATCTGTGTTTTTTGCCCCCAACGGCTCCTCCCAAGCAGTGCTGCCTGGAAGGCACTAGGATTAGGCACTGGTTAGGGTTAAGGTTAGGGTTAGGTGCCTTGGAGGCAGCGGTCGCAGTGCTGCCTGGAAGGCACTAGGATTAGGCACTGGTTAGGGTTAAAGTTAGGGTTAGGTGCCTTGGAGGCAGCAGTCGCAGTGCTGCCTGGAAGGAGCCGTTGGGGGCAAAAAAACACCATTGAGCATTTGCAGCATCCCCTCTCTGATTTGTGTTGGGATGAAGGGGTCCTCTGCTGGTTTGTTTGTTGAAGTGCAAGTAATACCACAAGTACGTGAATAAACCACATTTCCCCACAAAGGTTAAGTAGTCACTACTTAAGTAGACATTTATTGGATAACCACATTATTTCTGCTTTGAAAACAGCCACATATTTATACATTTGGCTTTATTCTAAAATGTGAAATTAATGTGAAAAATCTCTTTATTCTCATAGTAGTCTCTACCGGTCCAAGACAGTAAGATATTTTGAAGAATAACACCTGCTGCTGTAAATGCAAAGGCATGAATAAAATATTCATTTTTTTTATTTTTTTCATTTTCACAGTTGTGTCACAAAGATATTGTCTTTTTTGGGAGTTTTATTAAGAACTCCTTCTTTAAGAGCATGTTGTCTCAAAAGAGATGGACAGATTAGTATTGCGCCCACGCATCATACTTGGGTGCAGCTAAAAGACCGCTATTCATGCGTGTGAGTGAGAGGGTCAGAGCTGAGGAGCAAGAGAGGGACAATGTACGTGCTAACACGTGTGTAATTTGACAGATCACACCATCTACTATCAGCAAATACTCAATAAAAGAACTCAAAACAGGAGAAATAACATAATAACACCAACACATTAACATAAATGGGAAATCTCTGTGAATGAGAGATACATGTACAACAGTACAGGATAATCTATACTATCATTGTACAGGAAACAGAAGTAAAAGGTAATTCTTCTCAACAACTTACCAGAGAGTCAAATATTAGACTGATAATCAGCTCCTAAACGGTGAGAGAGCAGTGGAAGACATCAACTAAAAAGGGTGAGTCAGTATAATAATATCAAAAAGACAGATGGTAGAGAAAGAAACTGGTTGGAAAAAAAACAAGGGTGTTAGATTGAGTGCGGGTACAAAAGAGGCAGCTTGAGTCAAAAAGCGACTGAGTCAATGAGAGACGAATTTAAGCTCTTTGGTCTTTTGTCCCTTTCATCTCGTCTGACTCCTCCACGGCAGCGTGGCTCGGGGGAATTGGCACGGTGTGGGTGCCCCCGAGCCAGTCCCAGTGAGAGAAGAACGGGGCAAAGTTAGTGTTGGGCCGCTGGTGGTGAGCATCATGCTTGGGCGGACCACCCCACAGGCCAAAGGGCACCAGGTTGTGTATGGCCCACGGGAAGTCGTAGCCACAGTGGTCCTCGGTGGAAATGTAGATGTTGAAGACCATGAAGCCCCATGTTGTGAGGCAGTGGCACCGGAGCAGGATGGGGTCTATTGTAGCCCAAAATCCCAAGTTGAATAACTCACATCCAGACAGGTACTGGGTGACGAGGCTGAAGGGCTGGTTGTACTGGTGGTGCACGGCGTGGACCGTGCGGTACAGCCACGGTATCCGGTGGTGCAACAGGTGCCACATGTAATACTGGAAGTCAAAGACCAGCGTGCAGCCCAGG
The DNA here is from genome assembly GCA_023566125.1 of Zingel zingel. Taxonomy (NCBI): domain Eukaryota; kingdom Metazoa; phylum Chordata; class Actinopteri; order Perciformes; family Percidae; genus Zingel; species Zingel zingel. The sequence goes on along the minus strand of CM042329.1, from coordinate 28,808,724 downwards.
ATGCCCAGAAAGAAGCTCCGGAGAGTGGGTGCCTCACAGGGCAATGGGCTGGGCGGCCTCCACAGCCACTGCGCCACCGCAGCGGGAAAGATGTACAGCAGATGGTTGTAGATGGTGACTCCCAGCGTATCCCAGATGTTGGGCCAGGTGACGGCTCTGTGAGGATGGAGCCTATAGCGGTTAATGCAGGGCCAGGTGGGAGCCAGCAGGTCAAGCAGCGTGTAAAGACCAACCACGAAGAAGTAGGTGGTGACGGAGAGCACCACGGGGCACAGAGGGCTTCTCAGGAGATCATGGTGGTTCTGGTGGAGGTAGTCCCAGATGGGCTGCAGGACCAAGCTCTGGGACTGGCCCCCGGTCATGTCCCCATCCGACACACAGGATAAAGTTCCACGTAACCTGCCTGTGCTCATCACTAACGTGGCTTTCTCTTCCCAAAGAAAGACCGATCCGAGAAGGTTATTGTTTAACAAGCCCCAGGAGTGAATGAGCAGGGTAAGATCCAATCAGCTTCCTCGTATAGGTTAGGAAACAGCAAATAGTCTGGTGATGTTGTGCCAAATTGGACAGGCGGACTGTCTTAGGCTTTTTATATATGTGCTAGCCCCACCTCCACTCCCCCCCCCCCCCCCCCCCCCCCCCCTCCTACTCCCCGCTTTTTAAAAGAAGGCGCTCTGTAAAGGACCTTTTTCATGGGCACAAGGACGGCAGCCAGGATTCAAGAGCGGGGCCACAACAGCTCTCATTTTTGCCCCAAATCATGGAGAGAACGCTTCCGTTTACTTGTGATCTTGACTTTATCAGAAAAAACTACAGGAGCTGTGTGTCTTTTTTAGCTGTTAACATTAACGGAATGAAAGAATGAAAGCATTACGTAAGGCCTGTAACAGTAAGTTATATATTCACTGCTGCGTGTTAATAATCAGCCTGTTAATGCTTCTGCCTCTCATTCATACATCATCAAGAACATACAGTACAAATAACACACACACACACACACACACACACACACACACACACACACACACACACACACACACACACACACACACACACACACACAACAGGAGCCCAAATGAGTCATTAATCATAGAAAAGCTGTCAAACGAGAAATGAATTGAAAAGCCCTTTCTTTGATGCTGGACTGTAGTGGGCTCATTGCTCAGTTTGAGTTTGTTTACATAAAAAAAGAACCGGGGCAGCGACCACAGCTCTTGTTTCTGTGGTGCGACACAATCATTTTGTAGAGAGCGGAGGTCTCACTAAATATCATGTGATACCATGTGCTTCATAGTCAGACATTAGGGTCATTTAACATATACGCTCCTACTGTTATCACTTCTGTTTCATTAGATTCTATCACAGTGATCAACAGTATGACTGCTTTCAAGAGAGAAGAAGTGAGAAAGGAGCCTGCACACCAAATATTTCATTACAGCATCGCAACACAAAACACATGAAATACTATTTGGAGTTTTTTCCACAGACATAAATGCAGCTGACACGACAAGAGACATGACTCAAATTTGAATGATTTAATAATATAACACAACCAATATTACACAACGAATCAATACCAGTGGTGGAATGTATCTGTTTACATTTACTGAAGTACTGTACTTAAGTACAATTACTTGAGTATTTCCATTTTATTTTGCTTTATACTTGTACTCATCTCAGAGAGAAATATTGTACTTTTGACTTAACTACATTTACTTTAGAACTTTAGTTACTTTGCAGATTTAGATTATTAATATAAAATATAAATGAACTAATAAATTATGATGTATTATAGATTAAATAGTCCATAACTATGACCTTCCACTTCCGGGATCGCCCTGTTGCCGCCGGAAATTCGCCTTATATCCTTCTTTTGGACCGGATTTCCGTTACCTAACCCTTTCTTTGTGTTGGAATTTTAAACTCCGTGATTTCTGAGGACTATGGTTAACTGCTCCTCAGATCTCTGCAGGGTAAATCCAGACAGCTAGTTAGACTATCTGTCCAATCTCAGTTTTCTGTCACACGACTAAAACAATCTTTGAACGTACACATGTTCCACCAAAACAAGCTATTTTTCAGCCGCACCGTGGCTCCGGGCAGCGCTTAGCACCGCCCATGACGACTGTGATTGGTTTAAAGAAATGCCAATAACCAGAGCACGTTTTTCTCCCATCCAGGAATGCTGTGTGGACTAGCCAGACCCTCCTCCGCAGAGCTGTGGAGGAAGGTCTGGCAAAGCGAGACAGCAGATTGAAGTTTGCCCTGTTGGAATTGTAGATGTTCACATGTCCACTTGTTGTCCACATTGCCTCAAACGCTGAGGTTCAAAGTAGAGCCCTGCAACCCTGCGACTGTCTTTATCCCGCCAAATTTCTGACCATTACCGCCCGCACCCGCAACGTGTGTGTTACACACCCACTTGGTAGAAGCATGCTGCATGCTTATTGGCTCACTGACGCTGATGATATTTACTCATTTAGGTATTGAAATGTGGTATTGAATGACACATTTTTTCAATACTCGATACTTTAGAGGCAATTTGGTCGGTGCCTAAAAAGTATTGAAATCGGTACCCAGCCCTACTACAGTAGAGCAGCATGCTCACTGAGCAGACCAGACCTCAGCATATGAGCTGACGGCCCTGATCAGCCAGTAGAGGGCAGTAAAAACCAAGTCTTCACCAAAGACACAGTTTTAGATGACACTTGGTGAATGACGAAAAGTCCTCTCAAGTGAATTTAAGTGCACCGATGATATTTATCTGTACTGTTCATAGCCATTATACTGGTAACATCGAGAGTAGCCCATTCATTAAAATATGTAAAGAGGCTGTGACTCAAAATGGCCAAAGGCCCGTGAGATTCCAGAGGTCAGTGATTCATTGACAACACTCACTCTATTTCCATCAGCCTCAGGCTTAATGGACCCTCACACCCAGAGGAATAACTCTGAAAGTCACAGAAGTAAAAATAGCCTTTAAAGGTATTTTATGTGGTAAGTATTGCCTAAATGTCCCACACTCACAAAACTAAGAAGAAAAGAGGGAATCCAGGCAGAGGACAGCTCTCTGCAGATACAGACACATAAGTGATGATTCAGAGGGATTATTTGTGTATTAGTCTATACACTGTTATTAAGGATAACACTGCATATTATACCTTTATAAAATAGTTACAAATATTGTCTTTAAACAGAGGTGTCAAACTCAATTTCACAAAGGGCCACACTGGAAAATGAGAATCACATCAAGGGCCAGACATGTAGGGTTTATTGAAATATCTTTGACTGTATTAATGCATGTGTCAAATAGTCTTCTCGCTTTCAGTTTGCTCAACATAAAGCTCTAAAAAAGTCAGCAAGAAACTTCCTTAGGACGTGAAATAAAATTACATTTTTAAAAGCAGCTACCACACAGCAGACTCACAACAACCTGTTTCACAAACTAAATATGAAAACTCTCTGCTTCTCTGGGAATTTCTGAGTCTCAAAGTCGGCAAATCTGTCAAATTCTGTGATGAGTGTCGCGTAATTGCAGTTTGAAAACAGTTTCCCGTCTTTTTGGTTTGTAGCACAACTAGGTGGGCCAAAATGTACGTTGAACCTAAATTGATATGCTGGCCGGATCAAAATTTGCGATGGGGACGGATTTTGCCCGTGGACCTTGAGTTTGACACGTGTCTTAAAAGGAATAGTCGATGGCAATAATCAAAATTGGCTAACTGACATTTTTGGTTATATGGTTGGATATATTATGTTTATAAATTATTTGTTCTCTTAAAACGATTGTTATTATTTTTATTTTTCCTTCTTTCTCTTCAGATGTTCATTTGTTGCATCACTGTTGACAGTAATGGGAATGTTTCCTTATCCATATACCGGTACATATAGATACTGTATGATGTCTTCCCATTTATACTTCCACAACATAGGCTGTTTATGTGAGTGGATCTCTTGAGTTTATCATGTGATCTGTACATCATAGATCACGGATCTAAATCAGATGTGGCCACAGTGTGTTGTTGGAGATGTCTGTATTTATGTGTTGAAAAAAATAATAATTTAAATTGTAGGAGCTCTGGCCACCCACTCACTGACTCTGATGATCCAAAAGAATTGACCCTTTCAGGATATAGAGTACGGCTGTTGGCACATTATCAAATACGATAAGAAGAAGTTTGTTTTAGTGGCTACGGGTGACCGGACGCAAACCATTTTTACCTCTGCTAATTGTCTGTCTGCAGGATTAGAGACAAACTACTGGCCTGACTTTCATGTAACTTGTTTTAAAGGTCTAGCATGGGCCAAGAAAGAACCCATACAAATTTGGAGTAGATCCAAACTACTGGTCGGATGCACAAATTATTTTTCACGGGCATTAGTAACCTGTGGCGTGACTTTTCCACTAGGAGGGGCTACAGATTTATGTTTTCAGCTGCTATGCGGGAAGCCACAGACAGACACTCAGCGGTGACGTTTAGATGCTGAATTTTTCAGTTTTTGATGTGTGATTGATTATCACCTTATATTTTATTAGCGTTACAGAGCGTCATCCTCAAATTGTGCATTGTGCAAATAGGTTTCCTAGTAATCCTGACTGCTGGTGCTAATAGTTTTGGAAATATCTGCAGTTGCAGATTTGTGTATTATAGATGAACTATTGGCCTTGGTGGAGGAAGAGCCCTTCTAGTTCTTTCTGTTTTAGCAGCATGGCAGACAGTTGTTGGTAAAATAACTGAGAAGTGGCACTCTACACATCACTAACAAGCACCGCTTGGTGTCTGAAAAGATGATGACAAGGTGTGAGACCACAGAATGTATACAATAGTGTGAGACTCCTCCATTCACTCTCGAGGGAGAGAACACATCCATTGAGGCACTGAACCCCCTAACTGCTCTAGAGACGTCGTATCATGGCTGACCCTGCGCTACTCCCTCAAAAAATGCATGTGTGTTTTGTGTGTACAAAATGAGGGATTCGCGAAAAAGATGCATTTCAACTACCAATTGGCTTGTGTACATTGTGTAGAATGACAAATATGTTTTTAATTTTTAATTTAGAGAATCAAGTCCAATGCCTTCATCACACACACACACACACACACACACACACACACACACACACACACACACACACACACACACACAAAGTGTCAAATTCAGTCACTGAAGTTCAGACAGTGAAAAATCCTCCAGCGGCTGTTACACTGATCCTGGCAGGGTGAGAGCCACAGCGATGGTGACACCTTGGACTACACTTTACTTGAACTTCCACATATTTAGTATTTATACCCACTGTATCCACTATATCAACTCTTCATGCATATAATGTCATGTATTTATGTGTACACCAATGCTTAGTCTATATCGACAATGTTTCATTTTCGGAATTGTTGAGGAAATTCCGCCCAATGTCCCTCATTTCGGCCGGATGTCCCTTACCTTCTGCTTTCTTTGTGTTAGCATTCTAAATTCTGGTGGATTTATGAGGACTATAGTTAACTGCTCCTTAGATATCTGCAGGGTAAATCCAGACATCTTTCAGAGTTTTCTGTTGCACGACTAAAACAACTTTTGAACGTCGACATGTTCCACCAAAACAAGTTCCTTCCCGAGGCTATTTTGCAGAGGCACCGTTGCTCCATCCGGCAAACTTTGCCGCCCATGACAATTGTAATTGGTTTAAAGGAATGTCAATAAACCAGAGCATGTTTTTCTCCCATCCCGGATGCTGTGTGGACTAGCCAGACCCTCCTCCACAGCGCTGTGGAGGAAGGTCTGGCAATGCGAGACTAATTGATGCACAATGACTAATTCAATTGTTATATATGCAACAGAAATGGAGATGTGGACAGCGATATTGAGCTGTGGAAATGGTGGCTCTGCCTCGACTGTTTCATCCTGAGTATATCTCTTTCTCTAAGGCTGTGTGGCAACGTGTGAACACCACTGAAGGTATGAAAGGAACAGGAGCAGAATCATGTCAGGGCTCATCAACAGGTGCAGGTCTACATCCGCTCGAACAGAGCCTCCAGTCAGCCTCATGGTGCACAACAGAGGAGTGGGTGAAAACTTAAGAGTATAGAGTCAGTGTGAGACATCCGCAGGTTTGATCTCACACATGGGAAAAGTGTCTGCTGTGCCTCACCTGTCCTGCAGGAGGCAGGGTCGTTAACCTAATGTGGTGGCACCTGTTGGATCCAACAAGGTTAGAAATGCCTCCCACTTCTCTCTCTCTCTCTCTCTCTCTCTCTCTCTCTCTCTCTCTCTCTCTCTCTCTCTCTCTCTCTCTCTCTCTCTTTTCTCTTTTTCTCTTTTTCTCTTTCTGGCGCTCTCCCTCCTGGGCTCCACATCTCAGGTATTGGTTTGACATTTTGCTGCCTTTAACACTAACACACTCATTTCTCACTCAACCGCACACCACATTTATCTTTTGGAAATAGTTCTGTTTATTTCTAACAAAAACACATTTTTGTCTCTTTAACTTAGTTGGCTTGTCTCCCCTCCTTGTCAAATGCATGGAGCCGTTTGTGACAGGCTGTACTTAGGTGATACAGCTGACCTTGAGCTAAATGCTAACATTAGCATGCTAACATGCTGATGTTCAGTGGGTGTAATATTTGCCATGCCCTCCATCTTAGTTTAGTGTGTTAGTATGCTAACATTAGCTAATTAGCAGTAAACTCAAAGAGCAGCAAGGCTGATGGGCAGGTGTGTATAAACCAAAGAATTTGAAAAAATAGAACTTTTAAAACGGATTAGCTTTATGAAGAACCAAGAGGATCATCAAAGGTAATTCATCCTGAGGGTGACATGAATGTCTGCACCCAATTTCATGGCACTCTCTATACAATAGATGTGGAGCTATTTCACCAAAACGACAAATGTTAGCCTCATGTAGCGCTAGAGGAAAAGTTAGGTACACCAAAGTCACTAAGATTTATTGTGTGGAAACCACGAACGTCTATACAAAATGTAATAGCAACTAGATAGCGATATTGAACATTTCTGTCGTGGACCGACAAACATTGCCAAACATAGAGCTGTGCCGCTTGAATTTGAATAGCCGCAAAGTATCCATGGTTAAAATGTGAAGATAAATGTCTTGATCCCATGCAGGTAAGTGAAAGCCTCAAAGCAACAGATGTCCAAGGACCAAGGACAGATGCATAGTATAGATGCAAGCTGTGTGACTAATGTGTATTTTAAAACGACAATTGAAAACAGCACTGTTTTTAACTGTCACTCTAAGTTTGTTGTATCCTAGTTTACACGTTTTATTGTTCTTTTGTTTTCCTTTTGCTTTTTTTTGTCTTTCACATATTCTATTCTTAACATTCTTGACATCTGCTGCCTCTGTTGTTTTAGTTGCTCAGATGATTGCTTTGTTTAGATTTTGGCTACCCTCTCTGTATAAAAGGTGCTATATAAATAAAGATTATTATTATTATAGATAATCTCTAAAAATATATAGTATAACCTACATTATGCATATCTATTACATATACAATTAAGCATAAATATAAAAGATATTAAATACACCAAATATAAATGGTAACTATAAAGTGCATTTGCACAAAAGCCACAAATAAACTGGTGAGACATAGAACTAAAAATGTGAAAAATGACGAATGAAATAAAGCTATACTGTACATGTGGCATCAACACAAGTAGTCTATGTAAATTGTGTGTCTGACAACGTAAAGACTGGAGTGCTGAAGGAACACATGAGTACATTAAAGATGGATACATTCAGTACTCAAAGTTCCTCACCATGTTGCACTCATTTCAAATATATTTTTCTATCTTAGACATTTCAATGCTTAGGTGCAAACACAATGGAAGCATCATCTCCTGTTGTCTTTGCAGTGACCTTTGAGATGCTGCAGAGGACCTGAGGATGCACAAGGGGAGATAAAATGATTCATCGTCTGTCATGAAGGTAGGCACGCTTTTTTTTTTTAATCCCTTAAAGACAGTGAGCATGGCTTTCAAATCCCTGCATTACAAATGTAAAACGGGTCTCAGTTTTGTTTCAAAATATTTAAATGTATCTGTAAGAAAAGACGTCAGGAGTGAGGGCTTGTATTTTTTAAGAGGGGTAGACATGTATAACTGAGATAAATATTGTAATTAGATTGGATTGGATTTTTAAGGCCAACAATGACCTTAAAAAATCCACTAAACGGTCTAAACTTAACTGTTTAACATTTGATGAGACAATTCTTTTAATATTACAATTTATTTTCTATCTGGTAATTAAAAAAAATAAAATGCTTTGCTCCTGTATATGATACGCACTGAAATCAATTCCTGTGCTGATATCTAAAATAACTCGGCGTGTGTATTCTGTACTGAAATGATTTGAAACCACCTCAGTGTTTGATTTGGTGTCAGGGGTTTTAATGGATAACCTCCCTGCACAACACTTACTATTAGCAGCTGTGAGGGGAAACTGTGTCAACACCTTAATAAATGGAAACTTATTTTCTCCGCGGCTGGAAGTGGAAGAAAAAGTTGCAGGCGCACCTGACAACTAGCATCCCTCAGGTGTTGTCTTTGGGGGCTGAGGGCTGAATGGAGTGTTATTCTCCAATGTCAGTTATGACACAGTGACAGAGGAGGGACTCTCATGTGTGAGTGCGGCCGTCGGACACAAAATGACAAAGGATGAAAGCTGCCGTGGCTAAAAATAAACTCCCCCGATGAGAACATGACGAATTCCAGTCACAAGGTGAGACTAAGACAATGGTGACCTGCTGGCAAGCAAAGCAAGTCACAACAAGTTTGATTAGTTTCACTGATATGAAGTGACACAAGAGGCTTATGGGAGGAAGACGTTTAAAGCTGAAAGTCAATGGAAAATGTATAAGTGGCCTGCTTTGGCAACCCTCTCTCCCTAGAAATAACCTTTTTTATATACTAATTTGCAACAACAAACATGTTTTGGGAGAAAAATATAAAATATAGGCTCTTGCAGTACAGTATATTCAGTTTTGTTTTTTATTTTTATTTTTTTTACATTTTTATAGTTATATTCAGGCAGTCACAGCACTTGGTTAAGGTTCAGGAAAGATCGTGGTCTTGATGCATGAGAAACATGTTTCCCAAATGAACCGAAATTACTTACCAAAGTGCTTTTGATGCCTAAACCTCACCACACACAATCTCTGGCATCAAAGTCTAGGCTGTTGCACGGCCATCATATATATATATATATATATATATATATATATATATATATATATATATATATATATATATATATATATATATATATATATATATATATATATATAACTTCCCACCAAACTTAATCCAAGCAGCAATAAAGTTTCCTTTGGCAAAACAAATTAGTGGTAGGCCTTCATGTGTCATTTCTAGTAGACAGGTTTGGGATGTTCTTCCTATTCGTATCATTTGTCTTCGGACTTCCCCACTAAAGCTGAAATGCAAGTCGGTGTACATTTCAACACTTTAAAGTCCTGTATCCCTCTATCTGTAGTGTAGTCAATATCCTCGACGTTCCACTTTCGGGATTGCTCCGTTGCTGGCGGATTTCCGCCAGATTTCATTCATTTAGGCCGGATATCCGTTGCCCTGGGCTTTCTTTGTGTTGGCGTTCTAAACTCCGGTGGATTTCTGAGGACTATGGTTACCTGCTCCTCAGATCTCTGCAGGGTAAATCCAGACAGCTAGCTAGACTATCTGTCCAATCTCAACTTTCAAAACTTTTTTGAACGTACACGTTCCACCAAAACAAGTTCCTTCCTGAAGCTTTTTTGCAGCGGCACAGTGGCTTTTCCCGGTGCTTAGCACCGCCCAAGATGATTGTGATTGGTTTAAACAAATGCCAATAAACCAGAGCACTTTTTTTCTCCCATCCCAGAATGCTATGTGGTCTAGCCAGACCTTCCTTCGCAGCGCCGCGGTGGAGGAAGGTCTGGCAAAGCGAGACTATCTATAGTTTGACATTGGACATCTGACACAAGTGGTACTGATTTGGTGCTGCAAAGTCTGATACATAATCAGTTTACCAAGTTGATTTTGTTTCCATACCTGTCAACAAGTCTGATCATGCTTTACTTCTGTGTTGACTTGGAAACATTAGTCGTGTACATATAAGATCAAGCTTCAGCACCGGTATTGTTGTCCCTATTTGGGGGACTTGGGGGGAAAAATGGTCCAAATTGGTGCAGCAGAGGCATGAGAAAACCTGACTGTTAGTCCCTGATATGGGTCAAGCTCCAAATATATGCTGGCTGATGACATTATTGACGTACTTTTGTGGTCAAAAGCTCCTCCAGAGCAACAGAAGACATTTTATTTCTCACATGCCGAGTCCTTATACTCTTCAATGTAGAGCTCCTTTCAACTTTATATATTATCCTGTTATGCTCAACCAATCAGACTTTTGTCCCAGAGAGTCATATTCTATATTTTGTATGCTTCTCGTAAAGAACTGTATGGTATACTCTGTATGATCTGTTTCTTTATGACCTGAAAAATCAGAAGCTAGTTGCAGCCAGGTTGAAGCAGAGACATGTAAATGACTTCAGTCCTGATAATATCTAAGCATGGCGGCCAACAGTGACTGATTTTGTTTTGTATGATGACCTTTTATTAATACATCATAATGCCAACCCAAGTATTTTAGCTTATGGTTGCACCCGGAATCTTTTTATTGTTATGTCACTGCCTTCAGATTACACTCTGTGATAATTGTTAGCACTCTGAGGTCAGCCTGAACTTCAGTGATTAATGTCAGTGACATTGGTTAATTTTTGGATGGATCTCTGTGACGACTGTTGTGCTCACTTTGACGTTTGCAGTTTTGCTTGGCTTGGCAAAGGGTTCATTAAAGAAGGTACTGTAATAGTTTTCAGAGTCATGGTGACCGGTGAGCTTACTGGCCCAGAATTAAATACTGAACAAGTTAAGCAGTGGTGGAAGAAGTAGTCAGACCCCTTTTTTTTAAAGTAGTGACACCACCACAATGTAAAACATACTCCATACAAGTACAAGTCAAAATGCTACTTAGGTTAAATCTATAGTGCGTAGTTTCTGTCTCCCCCATGATGAATTCTAAGTAATGACAACAACGCTGTCAGCGCATCCACATGACGCAAGCCTTCCGTGAGCGCGCACCACCCCCACCCCTCCTCCACACAGTTGCTAGTAGCCAAGGAGGACACAGAGGAATATAAAAAAAACATGGACTCTTTAGAAGAGGTAGTTATCTTCTGCACATGAAAGTTGTCAGACGCCACAATCTTCTGAACATAGTCGTACAGAGAAATAGAGAGAGAGTTGTGTGGAGCTGATAGCCTTAATTAGCTTTGTAGCAACTCATTTGGCAATGGCTTGAATGTAACGGACGTCCATTAATATCTAAAATGCACGCACTAAAGCTTTAAAGTAGACAAGTATCAGCAAAATGAAATTAAAATGTATAAGAAAGTAAAAGTGCTTGCTGTTCAGCGAAATTACATTACTATTTGATTATTATTACTGATCCATTAACATGCAGTGGCATTTTAACTTATCTGGCTGTGGTATAGCTGATACGTATTTTATATACTGTTGGGTAGGTTCGTTCACTGTATGGCACCCACGAGGGCACTTCATCGTGTTTTCTTGCACATTGGACACCGTAGAGGGCACTTTATCATGTTTTATCTACTATAGGGGCATTAAAGAGAGCACTTCTACATACATGTATTAATTTATGAACTCCTAAATGAATACATGTCAGAATTGCTGCGAAAACAAATGTGACGCAATTAGATTTCCTTTTTTTCTTTTTAGAAAACAAATGATGCTGTTGACTTTACACCCAGCATAAAGTTACTAACTTACGATTAATGTAAACTCCGATAATGAATTTTCGCATATCCTGGGTGATGACGCATTTTAGTTAAAAAGATGTTGCAAAGAAAAGAAACATTAAGCTATTTATCAATTAATATTGAAAATGAACACGGGTTATTTTTTACCCATGTTGTGAGTTAAAAGGTTTTTAACACGTTGCATCAGAGGATTAAGATGACTGCAAGTAGATTTCATTAACAGGTCTTAACCCATCCTCTGAAGTGCTTCAGAGGGCTGAAGTCACTTCAGGGATGTAAGTGTTGCAGACACATGTGTTAAAAGACCCATGCATGGCCCAGAGTCTGATGAATCCCCACGGGGGCTCCAGGGTTACACTGAGGCATGTTTTGTTTTCCACTTTGATTAAAACCTGGAAAGAAAGATTGTTACCATGGGCGTCTCACCTGTGGAATTAATTATCGGCACAAAGAGGAAGGCTCACGTAGCTTCTCCTCATTTCCTCATAAACAAGCTCTGCCGCAGCGTCTCTCCTCACAGTTGTACAGGACTCTAACCAGGTAAGAACACCTCTCCCGTAAGATGTATATTTTTTGTACTCTTATGGAAATAAGATTCATTATATTGCATGAGTAAATCGTGAAGCGTTTTCATTGTCAGGAAGCTGCACAAGTTCTCATCCTTCCAGCAGAATGCGGAGCCAGCTCGAGGGTGCAATGGATGCACTGATAACAGTTTTCTACAACTACTCTGGACAGGATGGAGACAAATACAAGCTCAACAAGGGCGAGTTAAAGGAACTCCTCAACACAGAGCTCAATGACTTCCTCACGGTATAGTAGACATGTCTACATGCATGATCATGTTATTCATGTATTGTGTATTTAGATAGAAGTTGTCACATCATGAAGTAGAATTTTCAGATTGTTTGCTAAGCTTTTTGTTGCATTGAATAGAGAAAAGTCTTCCCAAAAGGTAACATATAAACCCTGATCAGCTCATTAGGAACCAATGTGTTTTAAACAGAGAGAAGTCAAGGTGAAGTTCTGATGGACCAGAACAGTCTTGTCACTGGAGCATCTGCAGGGAGAGTTTCAGGACTTTAGGCATTCATGTCCTGACACCACAATGAAACGCATTGCAGACTCCTTTGTCCACTTAGACTTATGCTCTAAAAGCTTCATCACTGGCAGCTGATATTTATTAGCTGTTATTTCAAGTGGCCAGAATATTTGTCTAAAACTGGATGAAGCATTTTGTTACGTTTGCCATCCAATTTGGCCAATTGTTTTCTTGTGAATGCTTTGGTTACGTTTTTTTTTAAGGGTTTTTCTCAAGTAACTTGAATTTCTTATACAGTGCTTAAAATGTAGCTTTGTTTGAATCAGTGTCGTATATGTTAAAATAGGCAAGAACTGATCATAATAATCGTTTTTATTAGTCAAGCAATTATTTTTGTTGCAATATGTGTGAATGCAGACTCATTGACAGATCTCCACTGACCCTAGAACCTCCCCTGATTGGGAACATGTTGGTGCACCAAAGTGTGACCTTTTTACATCTCCCTTATTGCCTCAATGGATCTATAATGACCAATAGTAATTATGGTCATTTACTTATTCCGGATCTTTGCATGGTGCTTTGTGTTCAGATGGTTTAAAATAAGAGCATTTCAACCTTGTCTGAGGAAATTGTTTTCTCATTGATTGCTACCCTGCTGGTGGCTCTCACATCCCAGCACTGCGTGAAATAAAGGATGTGGAGAGGGAGATAGATGAGGTCATTTCAGATAAGACCCCAGCCCCCTTGAGTTCACGTGATAGCGGCGCGTATGAGCCTGCGATTCCAAATGATTGAGACCAACACGTTAAAAAAACAGTGAAGATATATATATTTTATTCTTCTGACTTCTTATACTCCCTCATGCGGACGGGAAGCCTCAGGTGCTCACAAATCATCATCATCAGTGGCCCATATCGCCTCCAAAAATAGATATGATGTCATCACATCCCCTCGGGCTGCAGGCACCTCTGAGAATAGACGCAGCCACAGTGTAACATTCACCCTCTGACAGAAAACATTGACACTTCCCAAACCAAGACATGATAGATTACTGTGTGTATGTATACCGGTAGTTTAGTTTAGAAATGAGTGGGTAGTATTAAAAAGATGCTGTTCGGACTAAAAATCCAGACAGCAGAGGAAAGGAAAGCTTCTTTTCTATACTTTTTGATTATTTCAGTTGAGGTGATATTTTTCTAATAAAAAAAAAAAAAAGAAATCCCTCAAGTAAGTTAGCCCTCAGTGTGGACTGGATTGCTAAAAAATGTTACATTTAATGAGTGCCACGACATAAAGATCACCGGCGCCTCGGAGGTTGGAGGGTGTAAAAGGAAAGCCACGTCTTGTTTCTGGATCCTGGGGGAAATGAGCAAAAGCAATAAATGTTGTGTGTGTGATCAGCTACTGCTCATGGCTCATTTAGCAGCGACATCACTCTGATCTCCAGTGGACACTGACGGCTTTTTGCCTTGAGTCAATACCAAGCAATCGTGGTTGTGACTCATCCTACACGGACAGACTAATATTTCCTATATTACGACCTAAATCTACTATGTTTTAAAGGTATTTTAAGTTCTCTGACAGGGATCTGAAGTGTCAATACTATTGGCTTACAAGGCCAAGTTATACAGAAGAATCATTACGAGACTAAAAGCTATATTTGTTGCACTAATATTCTCTTTTTATTTTTTTGTTTTTCAGTCTCAGAAGGATCCGATGCTCGTGGAGAAAATCATGAACGACCTGGATTCAAACAAAGACAACGAGGTGGATTTCAATGAGTTTGTCGTGTTGGTGGCCGCCCTGACTGTTGCCTGCAATGACTTCTTCCAAGAGAAGAAGAAAACCAAGTAGATGTCTGTAGAAAAACAGCTGTAAATCTTTAATTGTTTAAAAATGTCATGACATTCAAAAACAATACAGTAAATCTAACACCAGTTGAATCCTTTGTTTTAGCATTACCCGCTGAATAGGATCGTGAATGTAATATTTATGAATGTAGACACTCTGTCCTGTCCTACCAATTTTCAGCCCGGAGCTGTTAAACAACGACTTTGTGATCTCACGTCGTGCTTTTTCTGATCCAAATTATAGTCATTTTAATATTTGAGTGATGTTTGTGACTAGAAAATACAAAAGAAATGTTCATGGTGTTGTCATTGTCACCTTTTTTATTGTGTTTGTAGCATAGACTGTAAGTGGACATAGCCACCGTGACGTCACCCATTGGTTTGTGGACCTCTGTTTTAAATCGAGTTTGGCATTTTGGCTGTCGTCATCTTGGTTTTTTGGAAACCATACTTGGCTCCAAGAAGTTGGAGCCAAGTTATCAGCTAATGCTAGCTAGCGAGCGTAATTCTCTTTAACTGTGATGTTAATCGGGGCGCTAATTTTGGCTAGCAACATAACAGGCTAAAAACACAATATACCGGAAAAATGAACAACTGGCTCCTTAGTGTCTTTCAGTACAACTGAACACTGAGCAACACAGTTTAAGGCGACCAAGTTAGCAACTTTCATGAACTGACAAACACTGACAGGGAGAGGTTCAAAGTTCTAAGACGAAAACACCCAAAACAAGTTCATGACTATTTTAATGTACACAGCAGTGTTGTAGTCAAGACCACCTAAACCAAGACCAAGTCATTTGGTCACCAAACAACTGAAACATACAGTATATACACAACCAGCTAATACTGTATATAGCTAATATTAGCTAAATCACTGTGAGTGAGGGGTGAAGAGATTTCTGAAGAGTTTTGCTACAGAGGCAGGTTAATAACATTAGCTAGCTAACGTCACTAGCGTCACTTACACTTATAGCTTTCTTTATGCTTCCTTACTTAGTGCAGATAAAAAATGTAGGTACATGGTCCCGGCTGTGTCGGTTAGCGTTGCATTGCAGAATTTACACACTGCTGTGAGTTTTCTTTTAGATGTTGTTTTGCAAATTAAGTCTTTAAAAAAATATAATATATAAAATGTTGTTACCAACGATTCGGCTGACATCTCCCAGACAGTCAGAGCTTCTTTTTCTCCTTCTGTCGCCTACATTCACTTTAGAAGTGCGTATTAAGGCGGGCGGGGAACGGTGGTTAACAGTAACACATTTCAAACTAGAAAAGAGTCAAGTTACTGGTTGCATTTGAAGCAGGAAGTTATACATCCAATCACAGAAATGATGTTAAAGGGTAAATACCGTTTTTTTCAACCTGGACCCTATCTTCTTATGTTTTTGTGTCTAAGTGACTGAACAACAGTCTTTGACATTGGTCCAGTATTAAGCAAGATCGCTGCAGTCGGCAGCGGCGAAACAAGCTACAATGTAAGTTAATAGGGCAATATTCCAGCTTGTATTTAACTTCACAAAAGTGCACGTTTTGCCACTGACAGGCTCAGATTAATATTCTCAGTGTCTTGACATCATTATGGAAAGAATTTCTAAGGAGGTCAACCTTTCTGTAAAAAAGTAAGATCCTTTTTTTTAAACATAAAAACATCCGCTAAATTGCTTTCGCTAAACACACCAATAATTTTAGCATTGTAAAATACACTTCATTCTAAGTTGACTGAAACAAAATAAAACTATGAAAAGCCGTTTTGGGTCGTCTTTCCACTTTTCTAACCATCACAACTCTAGTTTTGGTTAAAACAAACAGATATTTTACCGATTTATGAAAAGTGGTCTTGAAACAAGACCGGTCTTGAGTACTCCAACACTAGTACACAGTGCCATGGTTAGCATTGCTATCCCTCTATTATGATTGACAGGTCGGCGTGTAGCCACGCCCTAAAGCGTCCCCTACTTTATCGTCTATTTTACTCCTAATGGGACCATAAATTACTAAATGAACATCATGCTGTATTGAAGAAGACTTGGAAGCAGCGATTGAATCCATAAACTTGTTAGGACAATATTTACTGAGGTAATAAATCAAAGGAGAAGTAGGGTCCTTTTCCCATAGACTTCTGTAGAAACTGACTTCTTTTTGCAACAAGTGCAGTAGCTGCCCCAAGCTGCTCAGGCCCGGAGGTTGAGCTGTGTTTTATCCCAAACCTGGGTGCAGTGGTGGAATGTAACTAAGTACATTTACTCCACTACTGTACTTAAGTACAAATTTGAGGTACTTTACTTGAGTCTTTTCTTTTCTTGTTACTTTCTACTTCACCTCATTTCAGAGAGAAATAGTTTATAAAATACAATGTTTTATTATAAATTAATCTTCCCAACAATATAACGGCCTACAAATCCATCTGAAATGATTAGCAGATTAAACACTTAGTTAATTGACAGAACTGTTTGGATCATTTCCAAATCGTTTCAAAATGTGAGGATTTTTCTGCATCGTACTTTCACTTTTAATACTTTAAGTACATTTTGCTGAGGATACTTGCATACTTTTACTTAAGTAACATTTTCAATGCAGGACTTTTACTTGTAACAGAGTATTTTTACAGTGTGGCATTAGTACTTTTACTTAAGTAAAGGATCTGAAAACTTCTTCCACCACTGCCTGGGTGCATTACAGTTAAAAATTCTTCACTCCTAGTTTTCTCTATGCAGTAAAAGAAGGCAGAGTATGTTAAGGTCGTTGCTGACGATTATTTGAGTGGCCTTAACCTTTAAAAAGACACCTTTGTCATCTTAAAATGTCCTTCGTCGTCATTTATTTTTGTTGTCCCTGCTGTAATACAAATGTCAAAAGTTGAATACGTTAGTGTTGTCTTTGGAGGCGTTGTCACAGCCTGATGGGAAACATTTTTGTCCCTTGTTTGTCTTACTGTCAGTGTACAGTATGTACTTTTTTCCTCATGTTGGCACAAAGCTAGAGTCCTGGAGAAATGCAGGATCACAGTGAATAAGCCTACTGTTCACGTTATATTTCAGTGATAAGAGATTTGTCTCGAAGATGTAATGCTTTGAAATCGATTGTGTGAAAAAAAAAGTTTGATGTTTCTTCTTTCCTGAGATATAGAATGTTTTTCAAAACTTTTTTTTTTTTTTAATTCTGACCTATTTTGTTTTTGAACAATATTTTACTTTGAATCTTTTAATATGACAACGTACAGTATATGGTAAAATAAATCACTGGGTGACATCATGTAAAAACTATGTGTAAAGTTGAATAAGCAGCACTATCACCAACACTTTGTTTGGGCATGTGTACATGTGCAGTGGTGTAACAATTATTCAGATCATTTACTTAAGTACTAATACAACATTGTAAAAAAAGTCCTGCATTCTAAATCCTACTTAAGTACAGAAGTATTATCAGCAAAATGTATCTAAAGTATTGTTCTGCAGAAAAATAGCCTCTTTGACTGATATATGAATATACTGTATATAACATAATTAGACACATTAAATGCTGATGCATTAATACAATAACTACTTCATTGTTGTAGCTGCTTGAGGTGAAGCTAGTTTTAACCACTTTATATACAGTTAGTTTAGTCCAGTGGTTCCGGACCTAGGGGTCGGGCCCCTCAACAGGTCACCAGATAAATTCTGAGGGGTCGTGAGATGATTATTTGGGAGACAGAAGAAGCGAAAGTTCTTTTTATTTCAAACACTAATAAAACCATCTTAGAACTTTCCAGGGGAAAAGTCTCTTTGATGAAACTGCGAAAAACTCCCAGACATGAAATTTGACAAGTGGCCTCAACTAGACACTGGTTTTTTTTTTGGCATTTGGTCAACTAAAAACAAGAAATGATAGTGTATTTCTTATTGATATCAAATTTGTTTATGTAAATCCTTAATCTAAAAATGACTAGTAACCATCAAATAAATGTAGCAGAGTCAAAACTACAGCATATCCTTGGAAGTATAAAGCAGCATAGAACTAAATGGATGACTAGATGGAAATACTCAAAGTGCATAAATGTGTGTGAGAGTGAGTGAGCTCACACTCCCAATCCCAGTAAGCACAGACCACCTGGGTCCAGCAGCGTCAGCCAATCACACGGACACGTCTTCCCCTCAAGCAGAAATGCTGATATTGTCACCTAGGGGAGGACGAAAGTGTAGACTCAAGCTGCTTTTTTTCTGAGGGTTTTCCTCTGAACGTCCCTGTTCCCAAAATACCCAAGCAGACAGTTAATTTGCGATGACATTCTCAGCTGTGACGTGAAGGAAAAATTACTGAAACTAAATACAGTGCGGTGCTTTTATGCGCGCAGATGGTGCTTGCACAAACCCTCACCGTTACAATGCAATGTGTCTGTGATTGGCTGTAATGGAGCAGGATAATCACTCTATCTCCCGTGAGAAGATGCCGTGCAGTAATTATGTTCTTTGTTTCATTTTCAGAAGGTTGCAATCAATCTTAAGTGTCACTTGATTATTTTGAAATGTGGATATTTATATTCTCACGTTCCACTTCCACACACACACTCTTCAAAGTAAGTGTCTCTTCATTTCCTGTGACTCAACGTCATGTTCAGGAACTGGCTTTCAACGGAAGAGACCCCCCCGATCGTAAAGTTTGAGTCATGTGTCGTGAGCATCTCTGATAGTTATCTGTATAATCATGACATCCTGTTAGTGTTGGGGAAAATTACTGGCAATTAAGATATGCTTAAGTCAAAATTGCTTGCCCCTGAAGTGCACATGCAACTCTTCAGGTGTGTGTGTGTGGGGGGGGGGGGGGGGGGGCTTGTTTAACTGTAATAGTGGGGTCCAAAATCCGGCAGTCCAGTATACTTGTGGGGTCCAGACAGCTTTGTGGGGCCAAAATGCTGGACCCCACAAGGTTAAAGGTCTGTTTGAGGGTTAAGACTTGGTTTTAGGATTAGGGTTAGGCATTTAGTTGTGATGGTTAAGGTTAGGGTAATGGGCTAGGGAATGCATTATGTCAATGACAGGTCCCCACGAAGATAGTGCCACAAACCTGTGTGTGTGTGTGTGTGTGTGGGGGGGGGGGGGGTTACACAGCTGCAAGTATTAACAAGTTGGCTCTGTGTTTACAGTGTGTGTATGCATCTAAAATGGCTCTACAACAAACCAAACGATTTAAATGAAATGAAATTGTAAAGAGAGTGAAGATTAAAACCGACATGTAGCATATAAAATAAATACCATTCAAGAAAATCAAAACAAAAAATACAATCAGAAGCAATGAAAAGGGCTGAAATGAATGTGTTTAACATTTATTCCTTTTTAGATTTACGTTTCATAACAAATAAAAAGGAGACTTTAGAGAGTCAGGAGGACAGGATACACAGACCATATTAAAACAGCTGTGGATGCAGGCAGAGATGAGGGAGGGATTTGTACGCATGTGTTAGCCGGGCTGGGCTAATGGCATCGATGTTTAAAGGATACTTGAGACACAGTGTTGACAGGATTTAGACACATTTATTGAGCAAAATGGGAGACAAGAGTGTTTTCTATAAAAAGTTAGGCTCACAAAATAGTTTTGCAGCATGTACTTCCCCGTGTGTACTCATGAGTTAACGATCATTTAAACCTCCATTAAGGCATAATTATGTGTAATTTTGGTTACTGCCCAGCTCTATTTTTAATGTACTAAAGATTTTGATATGAAAGAGGCATTTAAATGAAGGCTTTTTAACTTTGGACCTTTATTCTCTTTTAAGCATAATTAAGTATTTAAGTAAATGTACTAAACGTGGGCTTTTTTTCACGCACTCTGTACTTCAGCTACACCACCTAAAAATCTTTCAACATCTACTAAAATACATTCAATATATGAGAAATACTTTTATAATTACTCTTAATGCTGATAATTAAGCACATAAATCATTTAGCATGAAAACATAACAATATTTTACATACAACTAGAGCACTCTACATGTAATAACAAACTCTAACAA
The DNA here is from genome assembly GCA_023566125.1 of Zingel zingel. Taxonomy (NCBI): domain Eukaryota; kingdom Metazoa; phylum Chordata; class Actinopteri; order Perciformes; family Percidae; genus Zingel; species Zingel zingel. The sequence continues at coordinate 28,787,994 of CM042329.1, read as the reverse complement.
GTACCTTTATTTTTAAAAACACTCAAGATGTTATGCAACAAGATGCATAAATGATCTGCCAACCAATAGTTGCAAATAAAAAAAAAACCAACTAAATTAATATATTTAGTTTTGGTAGTTTTTCCATTTCCACTCTGCATTTTATTTTCTATATATTTTTTAATAAACTGTAGGAAAACTGAAAAAGAAGAAGCAGTTGAAGTTGATGAATTATACAACACAAGACAAATGTAGAGTTGGGCTTCAGGTGTTCCTCACAGTTTTAGGCAGTAAGAAGAGTTATGGAATTGAGGGGAAAAAAACATTTAAGCAAAGCTTTGCCAACTCTAATTATTTGTCTGAATGCCTTTACTGCTGCTTAGTAACAGATGGGGGAGGATCCCATGTGATGAAAGTGTGATGAAGCACAGTACGTCAGGCAGAACCAGATTTTCCACAGCAGCTTGCATTACCTTGGAAAATGGTGTGGCCATCCCTCGGGGGATGTTGACATGATCTGTCTCCCACATTGGGGGGAAGAAATGTGAGCTTTGCATCACCTGTAATCACTTCTGTGATTCAAACCAGACTGACATGATGTAAAAACAAACTAAGTTTGCTGCTGCACAGGAAGATTAATTAGAAAATAAATTGCAAAGTAGTTTGATAGTATTTATGAATTATAGTAGTTACAGTATCAACAATCTAATGTTGATATGAATGATATACTACTATATCAGTCAAAAGTGATTAAAATTTGCAGCACCTGGTTAGCTCACCTGGTTGAGTGTGCGCCCCACGTTCAGAGGCTCGGTCCTTGCCGTCGCGGATTCGGTTCTGGCCTGCGGCACTTTGCTGCATGTCATCTCACTAAAAGGCTGGACAAAACAAAAGGATCTTTCAATTAATCTGCGATTAGAAACACTAATCACTGACCAGATATTTATGAAAGTCATTTCATAAATATATTTGAAACAGAAAATAGAATAATTCAAAATATTTTTGATTAGAATAGACTTTATTGTCATTGCACAACCTTATGTATAACAAAATGTGCTTTGCTGTGCCTGAATATAACAGTAATAAATACTCTAACATATACTCGTTCACAGTCATTTTCATACAAAACCTAAACAGACTTATTAAAAATAACTTTCCTAAAATTTGAACACAGCAGAGTATATTATTAGAGTAACAAATAGAATTGTGTCATTAGTATGAAAGTTTGCTGATTTTAGAGGCACAGCACTCAAACATTAAGCATGCCCTTTAAGCACCTGCTGAGTGATTGACAAAGTATTGATCATTTTGTCTCTCAGAAAGGCCAGATTCAAATGTCACACTTGATTCTCTCAATCTGTAGAGTAACAGAGGAGTTCAATCAAAGTGTCATCATCACAATCAACCTGTCAGTCCAAAACACACTTCCTTTGAGCAACATTATAACTGGTTTGTATCACAAAGGAATGTGAAGTGATTGACTCTACTGGCAATTTAATTAAGCCATATATGTATTCAATAAGTTACTATATATAATAATCCATAGAACATAACCTATAGACCATGTTGTCTTAGCTTGTCCATTGGTGTAGTGAATGCATCATCAGCAGGCTTGTTCATTATTCTCATCACTGAGCACAGAGTGGATACACAGGACGCTGCCAGAGATAGTGAACAGATCTTCAAACATATGAGCATATAATATAGTATAATAACATGCAAGGATCGGATATGGCATATAATATAAATATACTGTATATATTTCTTTATAAACGGCAATGTTATTTATCCTTTTAACAAAGTTTTATTTCAAAGCCTGATATATCTTCTTCCTCTGTGCCATATAGCTCCATTGTTGTTTAAACTGGGTGACATGTTCCTTCTTTACCATAAAATACACACACTGACTCACCATCCTGCCACCACAAATACTCACTAGAGCACCTAATGTGGATTAAACAGCTACTGAACATACAGTAGTCCCCAACAAATGCACAATTTCCTGCTGGTTGTTTGATGAAAACTACAGCTTTAGGACATAACTGAACCTCTTTTTATGAAATGAAATGAAAAGAATATATTTGTGACCCCTGTTTTAAGAGATTTTCCTCCTAAGAAGAAGAACCTCAAACTACATCTGTTCATATTCAAGTGACAAAAACCTCTGTATTCCGTAAACGGGAGTAAAGGAGGAAGTCATGACTGTTAGGTTCACTACGCGCGCACATACTGGAAACCTGATCTGTTTTTAACCTATGCCCTGACCAATTTAAATTAGTGCAAGACCACCTCCACCACACACACAAACACACACACACACACACACACACACACCAAACACACACACACACACACACACACACACACACACATACACACACACACACACACACACACACACACACACACACACACACACACACACATACACACACAGATTTCTGATTACGTGGGTCGTCATCACACACTCGTTCATCACCAGCTGTGGCTGCCTGCAGGTGTCTGTCAACGATAATACACCTGCAGGCCTTTAATCACTGCTTGCCCCATTGGTTAGTTCCATTCAAGCCATCAATTTCGGAGATAACGCACCCTGTTCTCCCTGTAGTGACAGTGAGGGGCGCTTATATACCAGAAACCGTGACATCATCCCACATCTGAAGGGGTGATGAAGTAGCACATGCTCCCCTGACAACTGAAAGGTCTCGTGGTTGTTTACCAAGACTTGAGCCTGCAATGGAAATTACTTCTTATTACAACACAGAACAGCTGAAATGTAACAGTTAATGGGTGTTTATTGAATGTGTGTAGCCTAAAGTATGATTTCAGCTGTTCATTGACTGTTTACATCTTTAAACAACTAGAAGTAATTACAGCCACAGGAGAAGTTCTGCGAGGCTGTACTTTGGTGCATTAGTCCTTTGAGCTAAATGCTGATGTCAGCATGCTAACATGCTCACAATGACAATTGTGACTTAGGACACAAAGTACAGCTAAGGCTGATGGGGGTGGCATTAGTTTTGCAGGTATTTGGTCATAAACTGAAGTACTGGACAAACTTAACCTGCTAGCCATTGCTAGAACCAATACTGCTAAACGGCTATAACAGTGATCCAGCGCGTAGAACACAGGAATGTTTTGATTGTCAGTACTATTTAACTAGTCAGGATCAATGGAAGCACATTTCCAGGATAATTGCCTGACATTGAGCCAAAGGCGAGGACATCGCCTTGCGTTCGAAAACTGTTCATTTCGAGAATCAACAACAAACTTTGAGCTAGCAAGCTACACGCTGAAACTGGCAAGTTTTGAAGTAAATTTGGATCGGGCAACAAGGCAGGCCTGCTTGGTTCTTTTGGGGAATGATTGTAAAGATTTACAACAACTGTGTTTACGGCATTTACTCTCTAACTGGGAAGTTTTGGGATTGATTGGCAGGGATTGCTATGGAAGTACACACGGAGATACACTGGTAAGAGCAAATGGCTTATAACCACGTATCCAGCTAATTTAAATAGGTCACGTTACTGTATTGTGTGAGCAGTTGGTGTCATTTAATATTGTATGTGGCATTTTCTTTTGCGGTGTGCAAATGTTCCTCCAAACTAAGTCCCTTCCCGGGACTATTTAGCAGAGCCACCGTCGCTGCATCCGGAGCTTAGCGCCGCCCAAGACGATTGAGATTGTTTTAAAGAGATGCAAACAGCCCAGAGCAGTTTTTTCTCCTATCCCAGTATGTATCTGTTGTGTAGCCGGACCTTACTCCACAGATACATGTCTGGCAATGCGAGACTTTACATATGATGTACCCTACATTTAACTCCCATATACCACAATGCAGCGCAGTTGTGTTTTCCCAGAGGAGAAGAAGAAGCAGAAACAACCACGAAAACTGAAAAGGAAAAATGGATTGGGCTTTCGTTTCTAAACAGTGGAAATGTAACTTGCAACATATATACATATTTTTATTATTCTCCTGAGTGCTCAGTTTGCTTCAGGGAAGTATTAGTATTTTTGTTTCAGTTTGTTTACATGTGGCTGGGCGCGCCCGCCTCCGTCACACAAATAACCGGCCCATCTTCTGACACAAGTCACGCAACGATGTGTTTTCAGTGAGTGTCCGAAATCTTGTTTGGTCCCTATGTAATTCGCTATTTAATAAATACTATATAGTAACTGAGTGAATGAGGGTTTCGAACGCAGCTCTCACTTACACGTTTCAAAATGGCGGCAGAATGTGCCTTTAAAGATTGTGTAAGTGTCCCTCTACCTTGGTACACTCGTGGCCACACAGAAGCAGTCCTGTCTGGATAAGTGGAGCAATGAATAGCTCCCATATGTGTTCCTCCACTGAAACTAATTGATTAAAAGTAATTTAATGGAGCTGTGCACAGAACAGACATAAATAGTTGCAGGAACTTCAGTTGAATACAGAGAGCCAGAAGAGGGGTGCATATCTAAATGTATTGGAAATGTATTTATCTGATAAATGGATCAGATCACGGAAATAAATGTGAATGTAGTTCACAGTAATGATTGTAGTACATGATTGTAAGTGGTGCAGTGCACTGCTTTGTTTCTCACTGTGGCACAAATGAAAACAGGAAACACAGTGGAGTGCTTTATCATGCAGTATAATTTTATTACAAAAAGGTTTTATACAAATTTAACTGCATAATGGCAATGAACACTTGTATTTATTATATTGATAACACTTTACCTATTGCCCTCTATGTCATCTGTGGCAGGATGTGACTCAGCACATTGTGTATCATTCAGCAAAATAAACACCTGTAACATTCGTTTCAGCACCATTCCTTTTCAAGAATTTTGGCCATGAACTCATATGTAACATAATATCATAAGTCTTAATAAATACACATACTGTACACAAAGCAGAAATGAAAACAATAGCAGTTCCACCAAACACAAAAGGACACTTCATATTTAGCAACGACCAGAATGAGAATACAAATAAAAACGAGTCAGGGAATGACCAGGTGGATCTCTTGTTTTTTTTTGTTGTTTTTTTTTTAATAAAATAATTGGAGAAAAACAATGTTTGCAGTCAAATGATCGTTTGTCACTTCATGATCTTTGTGGGATCAGTTGTTGAAGCAGAAATCCTCCACGTTGTTGAGTTTGATCGTCTGCAGTTCCTGGCTGTCCAGTAGCCTGTAGCTAAAAGACACTCGGCTGACAAACTTCCCGCTGGACACCATCCTCACCACTGTGTTATCACAGCCGATCTTCATGTGGGCTGCGGGGGAAAGGAGGAGAAATATTAAGTCTTAGTTCAATCAGTATTTACTGTATTAATTGTAGGTGGGTATTGCTCTCTCTCTCTCTCTCGCTCTCTCTATCTCTTTATCTCTCTATCTATCTATCTATCTATCTATTTATCTATCTATTCATTTCTCCTCGCTGCTGTCGCACCAAATGCATGCTCTTGGGGGAATTGTTGGGTTTCTGTAAATTATAATTTGGTCTAGATGTACTGTATCTGTAAAGTGTCCTGAGATCACGTCTGTAATGATTCAATACTATAAATAAAATGTAATTAAATTGAATTGTGTCTGCACTGAATTATGGTCTGGCTATACTGCTTATCTATTCTGGGATAGGGGAAAAAAAACACTCTGGCTTGGTTGTATTTCTTTAAACCAATCACAACCATCCTGGGCGGAGGATTTCCTGTCTGATGAGGTGGAAGGGAGGAGATGCGTGTGTACTCACTGGGTCCAGTGAAGGAGATGCAGAGGTCTGTGATGGGCAGCAGCTTGGATGTGTCAATGCCGTTTCCTCCCAGCAGCTGCACAAAATCTCCTGATTCTGCACAACCAGGCATTGACCTCTGTGGAAATCAACACATGATGGCATTATGACATGTGGCAAATACTACTGACATTGAATTCAACATAGCGAATTGACGTAGATGTTTTTAAAGACCACGTTATCATTTTGTTTGAACTATTAGAGCACTTGACCCATCAACAAGGGACCCTGACTGCGCTCTCCAGAGAAACATGATTGGTCACTTGTTTGTCATTCTAGTTCTTTTTTTAAATTAATGCTATTGGTTACGCTTACATGTGTTTGTGGGTTTGACAAATATTTAAACAGTAATGAGTAGGAATCGATATCCTTAAAAAATGTTCGATAACGGTACCGATGCCAACACCGTGACTTCGATACTGGTTCCTGAACGATGAGATTTACTCCTTAGGTATTGAAATTTGGTATTGAATGACGAGGCATTTTTCGATATTTATATACTACTTCTTAGTATCGATTCTCAATACTAAGGAGGCAATTCGGTTGGTGCCTAAAAAGTATTGAGTTCGGTACCCAGCCCTAGTGATGAGGCGATTTCATCTGACTTCGTCTGAGGTAAATTGCTCAATAAAACGTTTTCAAATTAGCCTTTTTTCATTTCCTGAAAAACAACGGTTTAGGACATACAAGGTTTTCAACAACAGTGACAATATGATTATGTTCAGGAGAAAAAAAAAAAAAAAAGTAGCTTGATATCCTTGGAACATAAGAAGTGTTAGGGAGCAGCTGGATGGTTGAGTGTACAAAGCACGTGCAGGTCATGTCCTCTGATGGTCCTCTCACCTCAACCTTGCCACATCATTTATCTCTAACATTAAACCTGCATTAACTGAATTCTTGGCCACATGGGGACAGCGGAAACAATTTGTAAACACTGACATATCAGCGTTTAAGTTGATCTGGTGAACTTGTTAGAAAACAGTTGCTTATTTACCGACTTGCAGATACAGAGCAACATTTTCTGGGTATTAATAGCCGAATAGCTGCCGTGTGACTATTCTCACCCGGACGCAAATAGACACTCCCACTTATTTTTTTATTTCATTAACACTGAAAGACCATAACATGGTCTTGGCAAAGGTCTGTGCTCTGAATGATTTTCTAGTTTGGAGTTGTATATTTCTACCCATCTGATGATTGAAAGCCCAATATTCACACCTATTTTAGCTCTGGTTTTGGTCTCTACCAACTCCTGATGGAAGTATCTGTCTCATTAGCTGTTAAATGCTCCACAATGATCACCAGCTCATAGCTTATGGTCTGTGGCTGCTGTTTGGTGTTGGGCAGGTAGTGTACGGAGGGTTCTAGAGCTTTTTCACACACAAAAACTACTGTGGAAATAACGCTGGCGAGAGCAGTGAGACTCAACCATAACAACGCATTCTAATGAACGGGTCTGTATGATATCGTACGAAAATGTATGCACACCAAAACGTGTGATATCCTACGAAATTAGGAGACTGCCGGCTGGTCACGTGACGCCAGGTGGGCTGGCTACGAGCTCCATGAGGCCAGGTGGCAGTAGCTAGTTGTTTAAGCCGCTACAGAGCTTCGCAACGTGGGTGACTTTGAGCCAGGTACAGAGCACCGCGAGCTGCTGCTTGTTTTGGCGGAGATTACAGTTTAATTTAGTCCACAGTATATGAGCATTTTGCTGCGATGAAAGTTAAGATTAGGCACCAAAACGACTAAGACTAGGAAAAAGATTAAGGTTTGGATTAAATCACTCTCCTTTTGCTAGCTTTTTGAACGAATGGTTCATGAGAACGGCTGACCATAAACAGTAAAGTCGTGGGCCGTAAAACCAAAACAATGAGCTGAAAGATGCTAAAATGCTTCATA